>JAVTVY010005976.1:0-41284 GCA_036873755.1 Hanleya hanleyi
GTCACAGATGACGCGGACACCCCTCAAATCGGAATGTACACCCCGAGAACTACAAGATGACACCTTCCAGGACGCATTCGAACCGTGAATAGCCCATCTAGACCCCAAATACCTTCATGTACTGCCCGAAAATGGCCACTTTCGCTACTACTCGTACAGATGACGTCACCGATGACGTCACAGATGACACGAACATCCCTTAAATCGGAGTGTACACACCGAGAACTACAAGATGACACCTTTCAGGACGTATTCGAACCGTGATTAGCCCATCTCGACCCCAAATAACTTCCTTCGCTGCTCCAAAATGGCCACTTTACTTACTACAACCATCTGCGCATGCGCAGATTAACGCGACATGCATTCAAAAACACACCATTCTGACTCTACCCCACACAAGCTTCACTTTGACACCTCACACGACCCATTCGAACCGTGATTAGCTCATCTCTAACCCAAACACACCCCTACATAGCACCCAAAATGCCTGTTTTCTATACTACGGCCAGACTGCGCATGCGCAGACTATTGAACACGGGCGAACCATTAGTGTAGTCAAGTGCTTCTCCACGAGAGCTTCAAAATAAGACCTCACTCGACCCCATTGGACCATGAGTGGCCCACCTAGACTCCAACATGCCCACCCCGTATGGGCCTATACACCCATAGCCATGCAGTATAGGCCTATGGGCCTACCCAGGCCTCGGTGACTTTTTTCAAAAATTTCACCGATTCGCACGGGGACACTTCCTATCATGTTCTAAATGACGAGACGAGTAAAACGAGACCCACAACCCTACCGCAAATGTATAGAAGTACGTTTCCCAGGGGGACAAACATTGATCCTATACCCTCAGTATGGGACTATATGGGGTTCGGTGACTTTTTTCAAAAATTTCACCGATTCGCACGGGGACACTTCCTCTCATGTTCTAAATGACGAGACGAGTAAAACGAGACCCCACAACCCTACCGCAAATGTATAGAAGTACGTTTCCCAGGGGGACAAACATTGATCCTATACCCTCAGTATGGGACTATATGGGGTTCGGTGACTTTTTTCAAAAATTTCACCGATTCGCACGAGGACACTTCCTATCATGTTCTAAATGACGAGACGAGTAAAACGAGACCTCACAACCCTACCGCAAATGTATAGAAGTACGTTTCCCAGGATGGTCCTATACCTCCCATACCCATAGGCATTTTCCCGTAATTTAGGATAAAGTCCGTATTCCGTATTTTTTCAGGAAAATTTTTTACATACACCCACCCTGGAACTAGGGGGAGATAACTCTATTGATAGACAAGCCCCGTTAAGCCCGGCGACCTATATACCCCTCATACCCCATATAGGCATTTTCCCAGGTTTTCGATAAAGTCCGTGTTCCGTATTTTTTTTTTCAGGAAAAATTTTACATGCACCCACCCAGCCATCAAATACCCCTTCACCTAGGCTTCACGTTGATACTCCTCTGACCCCATTCGACCATTAGGAGGCTCCCTGAGCTGCCAAACGTCTGGTAGCAGTACCCTTGGGCCCCACCGCGCATGCACCAGGGCTGACCCTAATTCAACCCACACCCAGTCCATCAGATGCCCTTCCTGAATGCTTCACTTTGATACCTCCTCTCGATCCCATTGGACCATTAGGGGCTCCCCTAGCTCAAGAGTATTTTCATGCCCTTGGGCCACCGCGCATGCGCAGAAGGCCGATATGTCAACCCCACACCCAGTCCATCAGATGCCCCTTCACGAATGCTTCACTTTGATACCTCACTCGACCCCATTTGGGTCACCGCGCATGCGCAGAATGCCGATATTTCAACCCCACGCCCAGTCCATCAGATGCCCCTTCACGAATGCTTCACTTTGATACCTCATACGACTCCATTGGCCATTAGGGACTCCCCTAGCTCCAAAACCGCTATTTCCATACCCTTGGACCACCGCGCATGCGCAGAATGCCGATATTTCAACCCCACACCCAGCCCATCAGATGCCCCTTCACGAATGCTTCACATCGATACCTCACTCGACCCCATTGGTCCATTAAGGGCTTCCCTAGCTCCAAAACGTCTATTTCCATACCCTTGGGCCTCCGCGCATGCGCAGAATGCCGATAGTTCAACCCCGCGCCCAGCCCATCAGATGACCCTTCATGAATGCTTCACTTTGATACCTCACTCGACCCCATCGGTCAACTAAGGGCTCCCATAGCTCCAAAAAGGCTATTTTCATACCCTTCGGCCGCCGCGCATGCGCAGAAGGCCGATATGTCAACCCCACACCCAACCCATTAGATGCCCCTTCACCTAACCTTCAATTTGATACCTCACTCGACCCCATCGGACCCTTAGAACTCCTAGCTCCAAAAAGGCTATTTTCATGCCCTTCGGCCGCCGCGCATGCGCAGAATGACGATATTTCAACCCCACACCCAGCCCATTAGATGCTCCTTCACCTAACCTTCACTTTGATACCTCACTCGACCCCATCGGACCATTTTATCTAGGGACTACTTTTTCTCCGCGGAAGCTTTTTTCCGAGACCGAATCACCGCCAAAACCACGACCAAACCGCATCACCGCGCATGAATACATTTTTTTTTTTTTTTTTTTTTTTTGCGGAACTTTTTTGCCCGAACATGCCCGAACATGCCCGAACCACGCCGCCATGCGCTACAACATGGCCGACAACACTTACAATTCAACCAATCAAAAGCCTCGTTACAAAACCATACAGTTGTGACGTCATAGTTACATCCGGGGAAAATAATAGTCCAGTTGCTCAATGACTACTACTTACGGTCTGTTTATTTGTTTGGAATCTATACTGATATGCACGTCCGGATAACTGTTTAATGATATTGTTCAGCTGAAAAAATATACCGATAATATAGGCTGTAGAATACTAAAAAATGAAGAAACAAAATCTGTCGCAGAGTATTTTCACTTTTAATTGAAGTCGACACAATTTTTTTTGGTAAGATGTGACGAGACGATTGAGGTCTGGTTACGAACATTAAGGGCGTACACTGAAAAAAAAATTCCTTAAAATTTAAGCAATATTCCCCGATTATTACACCAGCGGAATATTCCTTAAAATTCAACAAGGAATATTCCGTAGCGTGTTATGGAATTTCCTTAACATGGTGGGGAATATTCTTTAGTTATGTTAAGGAATATTCCGCTGGTGTAATAGTCCGGGAATATTCCTTATATTTTTATGGATTTTTTTTTTCTGTGTAGATTATGGTCAATCCTCAATTTAATAAGCAATAATGAAGCCCCATGCACTTAAATTTTAAATGGCGACCTGAAGGGGATTGGCGCTAATCTCACAATCATGTTATACATAAATATAAGCTAGATTCCTGCAAGAGGGAAGCGGCCAACAGTTTTCAATGATGCCGGCAAGACATCATGATGTTCCAAAAATATCAAATCCGTATCGCTGATCAGTATTTTTAGTCCATATGAATTTCGTTGTAAAGCCGTTATCTAGAGAATGATCTATCTCAGTCACGCTTTGATTATGACTTTTCATATCAACACCATGAGGATCTTGGAATACATGAATTTGTACGGCCCCTATAGTCCCGGGTTATCTCACGAACCCCATCTGGGGATGGGTTTGGACCTTCTGTATTTGAGCCTGTAGATAGGATCGAATACTTTGGAGAACAGAGGTCCTGGTATCTCGGTATAGTTATTATTAAATTATGGATAGGTCCTGGCACATTCTGATATCGGTCGTGGACACGAAATTCCAAAAGATTGAATAATGCATGGGCATATATCGGGCAGGTATTATACCTCACTTCTAGGGTCGAGGACCTTCATTTTGCAAGGTACGTAATCTATGACACGGTGTTTGAGAAGTGATGGATAATTTAAGGTTTGGCCTGGTTGCACAGGAATACCGTTAAAGTCATTATTGTTGAGATAATACTCTATTGGCAGTGTTGTGATTGTAGGGGATCCGAACCAGTTCCAGACACTCATTCGTCAGAAGTAAAGCATGCTCTATCACTCGGCTACCTTGTCGAGGACGTCAGATTATTCCTAGCTGTTACTTAAGTATATGTTCAGGTCATTCCTATCTTTTACTTAAGTATATGTTCAGGTGTAAAGAAATAGTTACGGTAACATGCGCGAACAGCTCCCTTTGGTGTTACTTTAGCAAAGCCAAACAATTATTTTGTTTAATTCTGCACAAAAAGATCAGTTTCGTACAGACAAAATAACCAAGTTTGATATTGTCAAAGACGTGGGGTCAAAGGTCACGTAAAACAGCTTCGACTGGCGTTTGAAATTGGGCTTTCGTTTGTGTTTACACTGATGAAGATAATGTATGTTTCCTTTTCCTTCTGCAGGTGATAAACCTCCACAGCGATGGCCAGGATACGGTGGAGGTCTTCCGTGTTCCTGACGAGGAAGGCGAAGCTTATACAGTACATCGGACTCTGCGCATTCGTGTTATATGTTGTCTCTCAGATTATCAGTGGAAACACCCAGAATTTCCGAAAGATTGACAATGAAAATGAAGACTCGAGATTGGACGTTCAAAAGAAGAGGAAACAGACGACATTAACGACGACCATCACGCCGAAGAAACCACCGCGCAGACTTCACCGGAAGTCTGAAATGTTCAAACAAACAAATTTATCGCAGATAGCTATCCTATTGGATCCAGTGGCCAACAAGAGGCATCGTAGCCTAGAACTATTTATTCCAGTATTTAAGGACCCGGATCTTGAAAAGGTTGTTTCATACTCAGATATTTTCGGCAGTGATAAGGTCGTACAAGATGTAAAGTTTCCTTTCCTGATATCCAATTCCAAGCTGTGTTCATTCGAAGAAGTATTGGCGGTGGTCTACATACATTCAGCACCGGGTAAGATCGAGGAAAGGAATCGAATACGGCGAACATGGGCATCCATTAAAAGCGACGGCAAGAACAGACTGGTTTCATTTTTTCTGATCGGAACTTCCGAAGATAAAACCACCATGGCAAATATTGAGCATGAGAATTCTCAGTTCTTGGACATAGTCCAGTTCGACGCCATAGACGATTATAAAAACTTGACGTACAAAAACTTGATTGGGCTGAAATGGGTCACAGAATTTTGTTCCCAATCCAGATTCGTTATAAAAGTTGATGATGATGTGCTAATCGACCCATTTCATTTGGTTGATTATTTGCTTCACCTGCCTCTTGATTTGGACAATTTTATTTCCTGCTCCGTGATGTACCACATTGGTGTGCCTAAGGACCCACACGACAAATGGCATATCCCACCTAAAGATTACCCTTTCCGATATTATCCGTCCTACTGCGAGGGTTACGCCTACATCATGTCCGCGGATATGCCTGCCAAAATGTACAATATGTCCCGCTACGTCCCTTACTTCTGGATAGATGACGTATACGTCACAGGTTTTCTCACACATAGACTCCAAGTACGTCTCACGGATATGGTGCGAGGACACGCTTCAGCTCTGATGACAGAGAAGATCGTTGAACCTGAATCAACGAAGGAATACATCTTTTTCTTGGGATTGAACTCGTTGTACAGCAAATACTGGTACAAAGTATGGGAAACTGTCAAAATAATACACAAGTATTGATATCATATCACACATGGAAATTGGGTACTGACGGGCAAATTAAAGTTATATGAGCCAATGCCTCATCCTCTTACATACGTCAGTTCTCGGACTTCCGTCCTGGCATACCCATCGCGCAGTTCCAATTATGAAATCATGTTTTGAACCTCGAGCTTACGCCAAAATATCAACATTTCCTTTCCTGAAGAGGTCAAATTAGTTGGGGGAACCGATGACTGAGACTGCGCGGATGAAACTGCATCCTCGCTAAAACCTGGGGTATCTCTATCCTAGATACCCCTGGTTCACTTGGGCACTGTATGTGTTCAACGTAAAGCAACATCCTGTATATATTGACCAATCAGATCACTTGTTTACGGCGACCAAGGAGATTCGAAAGCACCATAGCTTGGGGCATATACTTGGTGGCAGATGAACATGCAAATTTTCAACAACCATGAACATTAATAAATATAAACGAAATCTATTTGAAGAAAAATAAACCCATGCATCTACCACCAAACATTCAACAAGCCAGGCAAATGTAGGAAACACTGAAACTTTAAAGGCGGTCCGCGATGTCAGTGTATCCGACCTCACCTTCCCACTGAAGGACTTGAATTGGGTGAAATAACGCACGGATTTCTATAAAATTTCACTGATCTATCCATTAATATTTCATTGTTATGCATGCTTGGATTAAATATTTTACATTCGGTATCAGCGAATTGTTTAGCAAAAACTTAAAACCCTAACGTATTTTACCATCAGCGCAGTTTTTCTAGGTCACGTAACTGGGGTGTGTGCGGAACGCAGTCTACTATGCAAGATGGTCAAGGGTTCGCCTTTGGCTCACAAATAGAAACATTGACGTTGTGAAGATGATGAAACTGACGCAATTTTACGCCACTCAACGAAACGAGGTCAACCCTGTGCCCGAGCTGCCAACTCTGCGAAAGAACTGTGCAAGAGCATTCCGACTGCACACAAGATCTCTAGGCTCTAGCTTCGAGAGGATGACGCTGTCGTCTAAAGAAGTGATGCGTTCACCGAGGGTGTCTGCTTGATACAAATATGGATACATGGATTATCTTCACAGTATAGAAGACAAGTAACCCAAATATGTTACCTATTTAAAACGTTTCACTCGATTTATCCCAAATTATGTTTAACGCCAAACCCTTGCCAAAATATTCAATGTTTCGTTATAACTCGGTCAGCAAAGTAATCAACGGTGTGAGCAAAGTCACAATAAAGGCAAGAATCCCAATGTATTGCACGAACTCTTGACAGAAGGCTACACTGAAAGAAAAATTCCTTAAAATTTAAGGAATATTCCCCGGCTATTACACCAGCGGAGTATTCCTTATGATTCAACAAGGAATATTCCGTAGCATGTTATGGAATTTCCTTAACATGGTGGGGAATATTCCTTGGTTATGTTAAGGAATATTCCGCTGATGAAATAGTCGGGCAATATTCCTTAAATCTTTAAGGATTTTTTTACTGTGTACTAATTACAGAATTTGTCATTGTCTCTGGGTTCATATTGCAAAATTCAAAGTCTATCTATTCTTATCGTTTGTTTCTTTAAATTCATTAGGACAATATATGTATAGTTATATGTGGGTCGATTGCAACCTGTATTGCAAAACCTTCACAATTCTGTCGAAAGAGATAAAAGGAATTTTCCACATATGTGCAAAAATTTCAACAATTGTCAATCAAACGTTTTTTTCCACATATGTGGAAAACTTTTTACATATGATAAATAAATGTCAGGAGAATTAATAAAGGGAAATGAACTGCCTCCTGTCATACATTCTCTCAAGAATTTCGTTATCTTACATGTTATGTTTGGAATTCCATTCTCGGATGTATTTAATAGCAAAAGTTTAAATCATTGCAGTCAGTTTTCGAAATATTACACGCGAAACCTTGACATTCCATGTTTGTCTTCATGATAGGCCTTTGTGAAGCCATGTGACTCTGTCAGTATGTCGGCACCTCTTCCTATTTCCCTTATATGTGTTGTAATTTCATGTTCGTAATTGATGTGTATGTATACCGTATAAGTGAAGTCAAATGTGTCTTCATCGTACAGAAGCACCTGTAAGAGTATCAGTAAAATTAACAGAAAATAAAGTTGACGAAATAAAAGAAAATATGCGGTATAATTTGTAGAGTTTGGCGATCATGAGACGCCCAGTTGTTCAAGAGCAGACGGAACCATGCCTTCGTGGTATGTACAATAACATTTTTCCCGTTGTAAGCCCATGAGAGCGTCCTCCGTGAGGCGCTCAAATGTAGATGTAGCAATCGCTAGGTCAAATGGCATAAGAGAGAAGTGATATAAGCCTTGACTCGTTGTTAATGCTGTTTTCTTTAGTCTTCGGGGGATACAGCGATTTGCCAGAAACCAGATGATAATATATAAACTAAACCATTGATCACCGGACAAAATGTCCGAACAATCATCGATGTGCGGCAGAGGATATGCGTCCTTTACAGTGACATCATTGAGACGTCTATAGTCCAAACATATCGTTGGGTTCCTTAGGCAGAGGACTATAGAGGCTGCCCAAGGACTGGTAGATGACTATGTAATGTTCTTCTTTCTTCTTTCATGATATCTCGTTTACTAATTGAGAGCCTTATAGGGACTGCATCCCCTGTATTTATCTGATGCCCCACTCTGTCCGTTCTTCCTGGATCACCTGAAGATTAGGAAAATATCATTATATTTTCAATATCATTATATTTTCCAAGTAGTGAAGCCAGGGATATATGACCGGGATTCTCTCCCACAGATCAAGTAAATATCCTGGCAGGAACTCGGGCTGGTAAAGCTCCATCGGGTTACTGGCCACTGTCCGCACATGAGCACTGACCACGGGTACTTCCTATCATGACTTACAGGTTCCCAGTCTGGTCTGAAGATACAAAACACGATCTTCTTTGACAAGCTGAACCACATAGATTTCACAAGTTTCATTGGTCCCATGAATCACTTGCACATCCTGTTCGGTCAATTGTCAACCAAAGCATCAAGATATCCCACAGGAGCCAGGTGTTCACGTTCAGAAATATGCGCAGGTACCCGCATAATAGACCATAGTGGAAGGATGCACATACCTTTGCGCTGGACATGACAGGTCAATCGTGCCTCTCCCAACCCCTATCCAGCAAGTTATGTCCTTATCAGAGTAAGTTCTCAATTTCAATCATTTGTAATTAATGCTTTCACATGCTTCAGTAAAAAAACTTGTCCCAATTGTCCTTCAACATTAATGTCACAAACTATGATATGCTGGCATTTCCAATATGATACCAAATACTGGATTCCCATGAACAGTCAGATATACTCCATTTACAGCCTGTATATTTGCTACTATACAGTCACATCTTGTGACATCTATGACGATACAGCTCACCAATCTCCAATGTACGAGTTGTCACAGCGAAACAGCTCACCAATTATCAGTATACGAGTTGTCAGAGCATTTCCATCATAGCTCTCTAGATTTGTATCTAATACCGCTTATGCCGGTGCTAGGGGCCGTGTGGTCTTATCATCCATGTTGCCACATGAACAGGTACAATAAAAGCGTACCTGAGATACAACACATATCACGAATCGTTAGATTCTTGGTATGTGCTTTAGAATAGGTTAACCAGAAGACTATACTGTGAAGTCATGTGACTCTGTCAGTATGTCGGCACCTCTTCCCACCTCCCTTATATGTGTTGTAATTTTTACCTGTATATGGCGAGATTCTGCTGGTGGACGTTTCGTCCCCGAGGCCCGCCCCTGTACAGATCTTTTGGTCTTTGATATATGTTGGCATTTGTGGGAAGTTGATGCTGGGTCGACATCGGGCCTTACAGACTAGTCTTTTGTGTTAATTGCCGTCATTTACATCTGACGACGATACAGCTCACCAATCTCCAATGTACGAGTTGTCATAGCGAAACAGCTCACCAATTACCAGTATACGAGTTGTCAGAGCATTTCCATCATAGCTCTCTAGATTTGTATCTAATACCGCTTATGCCGGTGCTAGGGGCCGTGTGGTCATATCATCCAAGTTGCTACATGAACAGGTACAATAAAAGCGTACCTGAGATACAACACATATCACGAATCGTTAGATTCTTGGTATGTGCTTTAGAATAGGTTAACCAGAAGACTATTCTGTGCAGTCATGTGACGCAGTCAGTATGTCGGCACCTCTTCCCACCTCCCTTATATGTGTTGTAATCGTACAACACTTTAGACAGCAGAGTAATCGTAGAGCCATCAACAACCAGAAATCTGACAGGTCCGTTTTCCACCATCAATGAATCCAGAAGTGAAAATACCATTGTCCCACTTGCTAATTTCTCTTTCAGGCTTTAAGCTATGTTTTTCGCCCAGTAAATGCTGTGTTTCAAAGTTTACCCACGGACTATACGGCATTTCGTCTCCAGAGAGATTGATTTGTACAAAAGGTTGAGGGCTAAAGCCTCCTGAGCCTGGGCACCAAGGGTGGGGTAGTTTTTCTGAGCCATCTGTCTCAGATCATCATACACTCCAGGGTACACTAGTCTCCCTTATGGGTTAGTGTATAGGGGTGTAGGCATGTCTCAAGTGCGCACCCTAGCGACAATTTGTCTACTACTGATGACATCATAGTCACGTGGACATCCCTCAAGTCGTAGTCTGCTCATCCAGAGGTTCAAGACGAGACCATGCACACTATATTTCAACCAAGAATACCCCTTAAAACGTTAAAACACGCCAATGCCTATCCCCGAAATTCCCGCTTTCGCTCCTACTCTTCGACTGCACAGGCGCGCCATGACGTCACTTCCGTCCAAATTACATTAAGCGTCCTATACACACCAGACAATTCAAGACGAGACTATACAATATTTGGACCAGGATGGTCCACCTAGACCCCAAACTCCCACCTCAGATGCTCGCTTTCTATACTACTGCCCGACTGCGCATGCGCAGAAAGACGGGAACAGACAAAATCACTACTCCAGTTGGAGAGAGCTTCAAAATGACACCCTGCACGGCCCATTTGGACCGTGCAGGGTGTCTCCATCGCTTAAATATGACCCTGCACACTTCCGAAACTGCCATCTTTCTGTACTACACCCCCACCCCAGATTAATGTGACTTCCAATAATACCATACCTGTCTTACTCTACTCCACGAAAGCTTCCATACGACATCCCACACGCGCAATGTGGACCACGGATGGTCCCAATATCGCCCAAACACATCCCTGTCCACCCCGAAAATGCCCTCGCATGCGTAGATTGACGGCACTTCCCTTTTAAAGCACGACACTCTGACTCTACCCCATGAAAGCTTCAATAGGGTAAACCCACACGGTCCATTTGGACCAAGGATTGTCTGAGATTGCCCAAACACGTCATTGCTCACGCTCAAGATGCCGTCTTTCGTTACTACTGCGCAACTACGCATGTGTAGCATGACGCGATTTCCAATAAAAATGTAGTCTACATGCTGTGAGCTACCAAGGATGGTCCCTGGATCGCCTAAAAAGTCCCTTCACCTCACCCAAAATACGCGCTCTAGCTACAACTTCTACTGATGACGTCACCTGTGACGTAACAGATGACTTGGATATCCCTCAAGTCGTGGTCTACACACCGAGGGCTTCAATTTGACACCACGTACGCCATACTTGGATGAGATTTAACCCCTCAATCGCTCAAATATGACTCGGGCACCCTCAAAATGCCCACTTTTGCTACTACTCATCGACTGCACATGCGCAGCATGATATCAATGCCCGTCCAAAGTACCTCAAGCGTCTTCTACACTCCAAACACTTCAAATTTGGACCACGGATGGCCCACCTCGATCCCAGAATGACTATTCAAAACCTGTTTTCTACTATTCCCCGACTGCGCATGCGCAGATGATCACAGGAAGTCACTTGACCCGGAAATGAACTTTGACCCGAAACTGAGCTTTGACCCGGATGTGTGACCTTTGCCCCGCAATTGACGCAACCGGACGCTACATTCACGCCAGACCCACCGAAATACGACCGGATTTGCCCTTTATTTACTACCTGTGATGTTTTACGGTGAGCAACACACAGTTTCGTTTCTTATTCTATAATCTTGACACTGTTGAGTTCATTGAACAATAAAAATTGGAGAAATACTGCTACCTTCGGTAAATAAGTTACACGAGCTTCATTTCAAGTGGAGTCGACTAAATGTATAATGTTCAATATTTATGGAATATAAGGAAACTGCAGGGTAGTGAATTTCTTCGCACAGTGATAATAAAATACAATTCCCAGTGTGCAAACGCAGTTTCCAAATCCAATACCACGGACACAGTTGTTCTGAAATTTAGTACAGTCTTAGACTGTACTACTGTCTTCGATGTCACGAATCTTTTGAGCGAAAAAAAAAAATACGTCAGAAAAAAAACGAAGAAAGCCCGAAGGAAACACAAAATAAAAAAAAACTTTTGATAAGCTTCCAAGTTGAAGAAGATTTTGATCTGCCCAGAGCGCCAGTGAATTTGTTAGGGGCTCTGAGCACCGACTAGCCCTCTTGGGACAATTTTGATCGTGGAAAGTAACATGTATGTTCATAGCCCCAACCCCCAATAATTTTGCCGCAAGTGCTCTATTCTCCGGGTAATTCCCTGCAAGTAACTATAATGACGGTCGGGGTAGAGCGTTTTTCTAACTTTTTTTTTGTTTTGCGTCCATCAAAAAAATCATTGTTAGCAGTTATGGTCCGTTATAAAAAGTACGAGCGCCACCTGTATTATTGCATAGGTATAGCTAGCGTTATCTATACTTTTAAATTGTGAATTTAGATGGCGCTACTTCTGGAATGAATTTATTAACACCTCATTGTCCATAAGAATTTTATCAGTTACATCTACACAATGTATCTAGGTTACTTTACCATACATATATAATAGTGGGAAGAGACCAAGTTTGGCACGAACTCCTCAATTTGACTGCTCAGAAAAGCGTGACGAGAAAGTTCAATTCACATTTGAATGATCCAGATATGTGTATTCAAAACATATCTTTGATTCGGCAGATAGCCTTCGGTACCTTTGAACTGGCTGGTCTCTATTTCCCTTGTGAAATCAATGATCGTGCATATTTTGAGTGTTTGGGGAAGTGATAGCTGATATCTGGAAAAATGTACAGGTTAGGGCGACCCCGTTCTCTAAAATGGAGGTAAAAAAGGTCGTTTTTGCTCCATAATTTTTTATTCCTTCTTAACCAATGCATCAAAATTTCAAGAGGATTTTGCTGAATTCATTATGTGAACATACTTATTAAGCGAAAACGACCCTTTTTACCTCCATTTTGGAGAGCGGGATTCCCCTAACCTGATGTACTCTAGCAAGATGTTCTCTACACATAAATGGATTTCTAAACGCGCGTGCGTAACAAATACCCGCTCTACCCAAATTATTATTATATATAAATAACACTATCCAACCATTCAAGTCATTTTTCGGACTCATATCGAAGAATGTGTCGAACAAATTAAGCTGATCGCACATAACTTGAAAAAGTCAGATTTCCTGGACACTGAAATTTGATATCACTATACAATAGATAAGTTTGACCTTTTCATTTTGATTCAAAAACAGTTTTTCGGTGGATTTTTTCTTTCAAAAGAACTACCGTTGGCTGTTAACATAGTGAACTATTTTTCTATAACTAAGCATGGATTCATTTAGGCCTGCTACTATTTGCAAGACATGCTTAGACTAGGCTGTGATGACCTAGACCCAATAGTGCTTCCCATTGATTGCAGGTATAACCTGCAAAACACTCCAGGTAATCTCTTCAGTTTTAGGCCGATCTCAGCGCCGTCATATGTCAGAATATCCCTGCTCGGAGAATGGAAATGACGTTTTCGCTGCCAAGATGGCTGAATTATGGCAAGGTCACAAGCTAGACACAATGGGAAGTACAGTCACGTCGCCAGTTCCGACCCACCAAAGTGAAATTTCCATCTGTTTCAGAAGGAAATGGTTTGATTGGCATATTCATTATCTTGATCGTCGTACAATTGTCCATAGCCTTTATTAACAAACTAACTTAGCTGGGGATAAACTGAACTGCAGGGAAAATAAAATTACATTTCTTAGTGAGAGGTGTCAGTTCCGACCCACTGTCGCCAGTTCCGATCCAGCCTCGTTTTGACATTGACCTTTGACCCAGATATACACAAATGTAATCGTCAACATGATAACTTTTCCGCTAAAATAGGGTCCTAGCTGGATATTTCATTTTGAATGTCTTCATCTGATAAGTGAACATCTGACGTTAAAGAATGCGGGTTGGGGGCGATAGTGATATGGTCGAGCTGATCATATTGACAAGATATATTGAGCACTGAAATAGCTCCGATTGCTAATAAGCGTATTCTCACTCGAAAATGATGATAAATTAACGGTACTTTTACTTATTTTACCTCTGAATAGCAGATTAAAGAGAAGAAATGCTAATCAGCACTCGAGTTACGATTTTACATAGTGAGCGCTGCGTTCGCAAGACATTTTCAGGCCATGGTACGACCCAGATTGGCCATCCATGGATGATGGTGGTTCGGAACTGGGTCCGTCAGTTGATGTCAACAATGGAGCAGGTAGCCTTTAGAGAGACACCCAAATAAATAAATTTATGACAGATACAATACATAGTACCATATGATAATTATATGTGAGAAACAAAACATCAAAACTTTGATCGGAAGCCCTGGCAGACGGCACGGTTTTTGACCAACTACGAGTCATGGTGTTTGTACTTAGACCGATGTAGTCGTGTGTATGGTGTGGGTCTGCAAAGCTGTCTCCAACAAAACCAGTGAATGCATGATATAATTTAACCATGATTGAGAGGTTGATCAACTTGCTTAAATACATCAAATGTTTTATGATTTCACGTGATCATGGTTATGATAAGAAGCAATATTTTGGGAAGTGGGTCGGAACTGAGACTGGATCGGAACTCAACTGGCGACGTCATCGTACCCTTTTATGGAAGATGACTGTACGCTTTAAAACATCCCCGCCCATAAAAACGAAAGCCCCAATTCTAACTACTGTGTGCAGGTCGTTGTACGACATTGTTGCCTTCATCTATAGCATATTCTTGTCCGTTTCTTGTGGTAATAATAGCAGACATATAAGACGAGGGGGCTAGACACCCCCATCCCTGCACCGCTTTGTCAATTTTTAAATTAACCATATTTGCCTACAGTAGCGTTAATGGATTTGTATAAGCCCTTAACATATCAATGACCCTTAGCATCGCATCACGTTTGCCACAACATGGCTAATTCGGGCACAGGGCCATCACCGGCCATCCCAATACTCCTGGCATATTTGCACTCCGGAGTACAAAGATGGGCCATAACGTCAATGACGACGTGCCGTGTGCAATGCGGTGAAACGAAGCTGCCCGGATGTAGCGCCGTCACAATGACGTTACCAAAACGCCCATAGTTACGTTACGTTAGTACAATCGCAAAGATATAGACAGTGAATTAGATAGAGATATAAGAAGCAAAATGGGATTCAGACGAAAGAAAAAGGACAAGGCCGACACACTAAAGCAGCAGGGATTCTTCGCGAAAGCAGTTTCCACACTTCTATGCTGTTTTAAGGTGAGCAAAATACATTTCCATTCCCTATTCTACCATGCAAAGCGGGCATACGTAAGTTGTGGAAGAAGTAAGTTTTATTCTCACGAATCACATACAAGATTATGGTATACAGCTCGGGGAATTGTTGTGCTGCATTAGTAACTTTTAAAGCAATAGGCGGCAGCGAGTGAGTGTTGATGGTGTCCTGTGGGAACCAACTGATGCTATAAGTGGTGTACAACAAGGCAGTGTACTTGGACCTAGTCTTTTCTTAGTGTACATTGATGACACTCCAGAGGAACCACTAGTAACAACAGTCCTGTTTGCGGACGATACTAAATGTTCAATTCCCCCTATTAAGCCTCAAGACAGCCATTACATAAAGACGAACTTAGATGGTAAGCAAGAGTGGTCAGATGTCTGTTCGTTTCTTAACTACTTAGTCTTAGAGTAATTATAGTAGAAACATAACACCCCCATCCCACAGATTTGTAAATTTTTAGATGAATCATATATTCCTATATAGCGTTAATTGATTTGTATAAGCCTTAACACCACAGTGGCCCTTAACATCGCATCACGATTGCCACAACATAGCTAATTCGGGCACAGGGCCGTCATCGGCCACCCCGATACTCCTGGCATTATTGCACTCCGGAGTACCAGATGGACCATCACGTCAATGACGACGTGCCGTGTGCAATGCGGTTGGACGAAGCTGCCCGGATGTAACGCCGTCACAATAACGTTACTCAGTTACCAAAACGCCCATAGTTACGTTACGTTAGTACAATCGCAAAGATATAGTCAGTAAATTAGAGAGATATATACGAAGCAAAATGGGATTCAGGCGAAAGAAAAAGGACAAGGCCGACACACCAAAGCAGCAAGGATTCTTCGCGAAAGCAGTTTCCACACTTCTGTGCTGTTTTAAGGTGAGCAAAATACATTTTCATTCCCCATTCTACCATGCAAAGGCAGTGAGCATACGCAAGTAGAGGAAGAAGTAAGTTATATTCTCACGAATCACATGCCCAGTGTCGGGATTTGTTGTCTCGGTTTTGGCGTCAATCAAGGTGATGCGAGGCCGCGCCTAGCGACCCACTATAGTCTTTCCAATCATTATTGAAAGATTTGATAGACATCATCGGTGCCTAGCGACCCACTAGTCTTTCCAATCATTACTGAAAGATTTGATAGACATTGTCGGTGCCTAGCGACCCACTAGTCTTTTCAATCATTACTGAAAGATTTGATAGACATCGTCTGTGCCTAGCGACCCACTACTCCTTTCAATCATTACTGAAAGATTCGATAGACATCGTCGGTGAATTGGACGAATCTGGTTGGTTACATTACGCAATGTTAAACGGACAGAGCAATTTACAAAAATGATTCTGACATTTGGCCAACTCAGCAGATTGATACAATGATTAATACTTACGTTTAAGGTTTATTGGTCTAGATCTATGTAAAACAAATTGAAAATACTCGTACTACACAGCATTGATTGCTTTCTTTATCAGATTGGGTTTCTTTCAATTAAAAAAGTCAAATGCTCACCATGTGACAACACATACCCTTCCCCTGCTTATGTTGTGCCGTACGGATGTGCCCAAGTTGACAGACACTTGTCAAGCCATTGAAGGATTTCAAGAGCAAAAAAAAAGACCCGAGGAGAAAGATCATTGTACCGTTATGCTGTGTATTAGTACTTATTAAAGAGAAAACACGACATTTTTAAATATAGACACGGTAATTCTCTATGGACGATGGCTAGCTACCGAATGTTGGATCTGAGATAATCTGACGCTAGTATCTAGCGATCTTGAATATACCACGTACAGTCCGTTCACATTTTTCAATAGCTCCATAGTGTCGATCATATATATAGGAAAAGTAAAACACAATTTGAATGACTGCTAGCTACTGAATGCTGGATCTGACTCTAATATTAAGTTATCCGGAGCATTTTACACGTAGTCTCAGCAAATGTAGACATTCTTCACATTGTCTATCAAGGATATACCTATAAAATGGAAAATACAATTTCGACGATGGCTAGCTACTGAATGTGGGACCAGGTGTATGCATTTGGTTATTTTAAGTACCACATAGCCTACAACCTCCTGGGCACATGTACACCACATCGAGTTCTATATAAACGTTCGCCATACTGTATAGTAATTTATTTCCTCTGGCAGCATTCATGATTAAATATTTGTTCTAGTTGGTAATGATTCAAGTCGTTCTTGTTGTTGTTGTTATTGTAATTTAACAGAGTTCTGATAGCAGCCAATTTTACTTGTTCAAAAGAGGAATACGTCTCTATCCACGTTGTCACTTACTGTAATTCGTTATTTGATCATTCTAGTTCCTCGCCCAGCTGTTGTCGTAAGATGGTCTTCATTGATGTTTATTAAATTAACATTTTTGCGAAAATTTATGACGAAAGATTTCTTCGCCGATCGCTATGTTGACGAAAGATCGAGATCGAGGCTCTACTCAAGAACCAGCTTTCAGTTCATTTTAGGGTATCGTTCGTGGACTATCGTCAATTATAAATGAATGAAATAATTGTCTTTGATGATTGGGATTCATATTCAGCTAATATTGTGAACAATTATTTCAAATTAAATAAGTAATGACAGTAAGATCTTCTGAGGTTTCCAGGATATAGAAGTGCACTGGGTTCCGATAGGTGGCGCTATCGTTGCACGTGTGAGAAAGTATTTAAAAATCAAATGTCAACAATCGTAGGTTTCTCACTTCGTATACCTACCAATTCAGCTGCTTCTAAATTCGTAGAGTACAGCCGACGATATTTCAGCCAGATTATCCAATGCAAGTATATTGTGACTGAAGTGCCTTGAAATGGGTCGATAATTAGTAGAGAAGTGTCTGAAATCACAATTTTTTCCAGGGGAGTACCTTCTTCCTTGGTCGAGGATAGTTCCCATGGCCCACAATCAAGTGGCATGTTATTTGTTATTTGTTGGACTTAGAATTTTTCTAGCAATTTCCACATGTTGTTGGGGCACTGTATTTACCCGTCCAACAATTTACGAGCTAGAAAAAACCTGTCCGAAAATAACGAACTGGCACCGACGGGGATCGAACCTGCCATTCTTTGCTCCATAGTCAGGCATCTTACCCCTGAGCCACGGAAGCAGCTGAAAGCAACCGTTGAATTTTTTTTTATATACCTAACACAAACCTAACCCTAACCCTAACCCCAAAACCCTAAACCTAACCCTAACCCGTAACCAGTAATACTGATTTAAGGCTAATTAACGCAAATTTGCATCCTAATTAGACGTAATCACGTTTAAGAGCATTAACCTTCTTCCTTCACAGGTCCAAATTTATCGTGGCTTTATAAATTCCAGTTTCAGGCAAAGTGCCAAGTTCTTCCCTGTGTTTGTTCTATCTGATTTAGTGTTAAACCCAGCACAGTTTTCATGAATTATCAGTTGCATATGATATCCGCCTCACTATTTCGATTAAAACGTTACGGCAATTAGCGCCGGAAATTGCCGCGTTTGGCACCCACATCTTCGAACAATTTAGCTTGGCATTGATGCAACAACTTTAATACGCATCGATGAAGTGAGCTTTTCTTGCACAGGTGTTTTAGAAGCTGACTTCGACTTAAACTGACGAAAGAGTTAGAAAGGCGGAAATTGGGGAAAATTTCATCCTAAAATTGCTCCCAATAAGTGCCTTGAAATTGGTCGTTAATAAACCCCATCGTAATCCCAGAAGTACCGCATATTACCGCATATTCACGCCAGGCATGAAGGGCAGGTTCGCGCACTTGCGTTTTTTCCACGAGAGCCAGCAATGCCGCCGTCTTGGGACACTTCATTGTAGCAACACATCGATCGATATTTTCCTTTGCTTAGGCTAGGAATACACCAGAGCCGTTGCGTTGGCGCAGGCGGCAACGCTCGCGACAACGCATTTGTCCGTGCATTCACCATATGCGTCTTTTGGCTGCGATGGAGGCTGCGTATATGCCTATACCTAATTTAAATAACATAACGTATGGTAATTCAGCACCAAGTAGGCGCTTTATAACCGGACGGAAAATGTTGTGGTGCCCTTTTCCAACAGCTACAGGCATGGAGGAAAGAGCAACATTGGCCATAATGGATATGATGGATGATGAAGACGACGATGACAATGAAATGTTGGCCCTAATGGCATTGACTTTGGTGCGAAAACCTAGAGAGTGTTGGGTGCATCCAATACTCTTGAAAAGAAAGCGCAAAGGAGAATTCTGATGCCAAAGTGTGCATAATAATGTCCTTGACCTTCCAAAGGCAATGCGTAGGCCTGTGCAGCGCGTCAAAAAATGGAAAATTCCCAATTCCAACGGCAACGCAAAGCTATAACGCAACCGATACTCAACGCAATGCGAATAGTGTGTTCACCACTTCTTTTTGCAACTTGTTCAATTTGTTGCGACAACGCATATGCGAATCGCATTGCGATGACGGCTCTGGTGTATTCCTAGTTTACTTGTATTGCGTTAAAATTGTAATTTACACCACCAAGACGGCGGCGTTACTGACTCTCGTAAAAAAAAGGCGCATGAGCGTGAACCTGCTCTTCAGTCTCGTGCTCATCTTCACAAGTTCAAGTAAATGCTAAATCCTACCTGGACATTTTAGTGATTCGAATGTGTTCTTGGAGTCCATGCCTCTGTTATACAATCTCGTACATTTCATCCCCAGTGCTGGTTTTGAATTAGCATGTCGGTATCCCAAGCCTGCGGTTTTTGCTTTGACGTCCGATGGCGATTTCACTCTGACGTCAAAGTAGTTTGGCAAGCAATGAAATTCAAACCTGTCGCATCGCAGCGGACTGGCGTAATCAGCTAGCTCAGCGCGTTCATTGATTGGTTTGATTTAGAGGAACCCTGATCTATTTATATCTAGAACTGGAATGGGTAACTAACCAAGCCAGTGTATCAATCCTAACAGATCGATCAATACACTGGCCCGCGAGGATGTCTCGTGCCTGGCGTGTATATGATGTAATATTGTATCACAATGGGGCTTATTAGTAGAAATCGTCTGAAATTTTCCGGGGCGATACCCCCGAACCCTATCTTCCTTCCTTCACGGCTCCAAATTTATCGTGGGTAATTTTAAATAGCATTTCATGCAAAGTGCCAACATCCCAGTTTTGTGCTATCTGATTTAGCGTTAACTCCAGCACAGTCTTCATGAATTATCAGTTTCACAGGATATCCGCCTTTCTTATCGATAAAAATGTTAATTAGCGCTGGAAATTGCCGCGTTTGGCACCCACAACTTCAAACAATTAAGCTTGGCCACTGTTAGCTGATTGTTCGTTTTTCATGACTCTCTCACGCCTAAATTTTAGGGGCAAATAATTATAATTCATGCGGGGTTTAAGATTTTCTAGTGTAAAAGATATCCTTTTCTTCATATTTACATAAATCCATAATTAATAATAAATAATTATCGTATGTAGTATGTGAAACAAACAAGTCTATTAGGCATGGCAGTGATACAACTCGTCGATGAAGTGACCTTTTCTTGCAGAGATGTTAGAAGTTGACTGACGAGACTGATGGTATCTGAACACTAATATTTGAGGAAGATTTTGTCTCCCTCTCTCTTTGCGTAAAAAGAAGGGTAAAATTTAAAATTCCTCGGGGAAGGACCCCCGCACCCCCCGCTTTGCGACAGTGGGACACCCCTCCCGGTCCCCCTAACCCTCCGATTTGACACCCCCCCCCTTCCGATTTGACACCCCTCCCAGTGCTTAATTGCTTCCCCCGTAAATCGTCTGAAATTTTCCGGGGCGATACCCCCGAACCCTATCTTCCTTCCTTCACGGCTCCAAATTTATCGTGGGTAATTTTAAATAGCATTTCATGCAAAGTGCCAACATCCCAGTTTTGTGCTATCTGATTTAGCGTTAACTCCAGCACAGTCTTCATGAATTATCAGTTTCACAGGATATCCGCCTTTCTTATCGATAAAAATGTTAATTAGCGCTGGAAATTGCCGCGTTTGGCACCCACAACTTCAAACAATTAAGCTTGGCCACTGTTAGCTGATTGTTCGTTTTTCATGACTCTCTCACGCCTAAATTTTAGGGGCAAATAATTATAATTCATGCGGGGTTTAAATTTTCTAGTGTAAAAGATATCCTTTTCTTCATATTTACATAAATCCATAATTAATAATAAATAATTATCGTATGTAGTATGTGAAACAAACAAGTCTATTAGGCATGGCAGTGATACAACTCGTCGATGAAGTGACCTTTTCTTGCAGAGATGTTAGAAGTTGACTGACGAGACTGATGGTATCTGAACACTAATATTTGAGGAAGATTTTGTCTCCCTCTCTCTTTGCGTAAAAAGAAGGGTAAAATTTAAAATTCCTCGGGGAAGGACCCCCGCACCCCCCGCTTTGCGACAGTGGGACACCCCTCCCGGTCCCCCTAACCCTCCGATTTGACACCCCCCCCCTTCCGATTTGACACCCCCCCCCCCTCTCCCAGTGCTTAATTGCTTCCCCCGCTCCTCAATATTGGTAAAAACACCGCTTTGCAAACAAATATATATAATAAAAGAATCCCCCATGTATGGATACATCGCAGAATTACAAACGCGAACAAAAAAACCCATTCTTCTCATATGACCCCACAGACAAATATACTAACTGCATATTTCTAAAACATCACAAGAACCAAGTCATCCCTGTGATGATGGCGACGAGCAGTGAGTGTAGACTTGCGGTCATTGCCAAGGAATAGCGATAGCCATCACCATGTAGTGGTGATGATAAAATATGGTGATGGCTCTAACTCATCACCATTTATTGGTGATACTGTCGCCGCCCTTTTTGTGAGAGCTCATACTGAACTATAGATTGTAATTTCTGCTAATTGGCCGCTAGATGGCGCAGCGGTATATTACTGCACGCTTGGCTGGGTGCCAGTCGTCTTTTGACTGCCGCTTAAACGGTGTACGACCGACAGTGTATTGAGCCCGACTCAAGATTACACAGCATGGGGTCAATTGGGGTCGCCAGCTTACTCGTTAATTGTACAATCAACTCCCAATGTATCATCTTTAAATATATTTAACTCTGGTAGAATATCTGATCTTATAGACAAGCCTGTTACACACACACAAAAGGCATACGTTGGAGCAGATATTGGACATTGAATTGAAGCAATACAACTTAGATGAAAGAATATAACAAAATATGCACTTCAAAACCGATGAATATTAATAATAAAATTGGTTGAAGAGAAATGTAACACTTTGTTGTATTATACATGTATTTTTACAGATTATGGCATTTCGACCAGTTATAGTACAACGCTTGTGAAAATAGGCAAGAAAAGTTTCTATAGATACCGTGTGAATTTCACTGAATAACACGTCCCTGTTCCAGTTTCCGTATTACGCCAACAAACATAAATCACAGCATTCTAATCAAGGAAGAGGAGTTCACACATTGTATTTGACAACAGATATACTCATATAAAGTCAATTACAGTCTACGTTTTCAGGGTGGGATAAAGGTGTAAAGAAGCTGTGCGATATTGTTTTTGGTGTTGATCACATAATCATATTATGAAAATCAACCTTCCTGTCCGTAACGTTTTCGAAGCCGCAATAATAACAAGAACCCACGCTACATAATAATAGAAGGTTCAAGAGTTAAAAAACCAAGCTTTCGATTCTATTGTTCGACTTCCTCCTTTGCAAACAAAGTTTCTGAGTAAAACAAAACTCTCTGACTTTCTGAGTAAAACAAAACTCTAATGGTTATATATTCTAAAGGCAAACGTTAAGACGGAAATGTGACAATACTTTAGGTGTCGATTATCTGGAGGATCAAAGAGACAGACCATAAAACCTGAGGCTGAAACTGTACATTGCCTTATATACTTAGCGCTGGAAAAGATATTCAAAAAACAAAGAAATGTACCGCGAAATTCAAATAAAACATTGAGTTGATGGGCCGCGAAATCCGAATGGGAAGCGGCCCTTAAACTTAAACTACAATTTCAATCAAAGTACATTGCCAGAGTGACTTACAACCCTAGAAGAACCTGCACCACATATAACACTGATATATAAATATCGAACGACATGGAATGTCCCAGAATGAGAACATTGAAGAACATTCGGCTATTGAAGAAAACAGCGAACTATCTGTTCATGAAATTAAACAGAAACTTGTGGCACTTGGTGTTTCAACAAAATTAAGAAAGAAAGAAAAACTTCTGTCATTGCTGAATAGATTGAACTCATGATATGTCACAATTAATTTACTGCCATATACATGTATTGTACATACATTGTACATACATGCACTATATGTAAATAAAACAATACCCATTATATAATCGTTTGTTGCAATCTTTTATTTTGCATTGACGTGGTTTAATTATATAATGATTGGTCAGAAACGACTTCGCCTCATGCAATACACAATCGTGATCCATGCTTAATCCGCCCAGCAGGTATCGTCACCTGTCACCAGGTCTCCGCGTTAATTGCCACCGACCGGCCCCCACTTAATCAGTCTAGCTGAACCCCTCATAGTGTCTTTCTCTAAAAATTAGCAAATTTTAAATTGAAATGGAAGCAAGAAGATATTCAATAATTAGACCAAATAAAGAACCATTAGATAGAACAGAATATGGTTTGTATAACGCCATGCTGGCAAATATCGTTGGCTGAACGGTGTTTTACCTATTAGCTCCGGTGTAGCCTTGTTCCATACTACGTGAGAACAACGCTACGGTTGCAAGCCAGTCACCAGATCGAGTTGTTGGGAAATTGCCGTACGGGCAATATTTGCCGAACCAATTGACCATAACCAATAAAATAATTCGATTCTATGTCCACCTACCTTTCATAAAAATCCTTGTTTATGAGTGACCGTCCGTTTTTAGCTTGGCAAGAGATCGAAACTCGGACGAGGGGGTTATACTGTCCATGTAAAACTTATCGATGTAAAGATGGCGGCGATGTGGACAGTTTTACCCCCTCGTCGAGTTTCGATCTCTGCAAACTGGACACTATAAGCAAGGATTTTATAGTTTTTGTGGTTATGTCCAATCCCAGTTCAGCACAGCCTCACCACATGGCTCCTAGCCGGTATTTGGCCCAGCCGCGCGTTGTTCTCCACTGTAAGGCACACCACCTATAAGCTTTTAAAAGTGAGCTACTTTCGGCTTTTTCGTGAAAACCTATGCTAAGGTATAGGTTGAAAATGCAAATTGAACCCTCATTTTTAAATCAAATTGGAAGCAAGTAAAACATTTTCCATGGGAAAATAAAATAGCACATCGTATGGATATACTATTCGAAATTAACTTAATATGCTGGCAAATGTTGTCACCCGAACAGAAATGCTTGATTTTCAGCTTCGAAAAGCATGGTCCTATCTAATCTAGGTTAAATTTCGCAGGCCTTGTTGAGCAGTGGAGTCTGTCTGCGCCTGACAGAGTTGTCTTCCCTTACCAATGAAAGTTGGACATGTGTCAGCATTAATTTAACTATGTGCTCCGCCCCCACATAGTCCAATCTCAGTATCGTATATTACGATCGTATATAACTCGTTCGAACATTGCCTCCTTCGAGATCTTGGCCACCCAACCATTTGAGTTGGATAACTTGCATGCGTAATCGACATTCGTTCCTTTCAACCGCGCCGTTTTCCGCCTGAAAATAGTGCAAAAGGTGTAGATATCAGCTGCTATACAATGTCCCGTTCATTTTAAAATTAAAGTGACTATTCCTATGAAATTGTGAAGAGCACATCGGGCTCCTAATGATCATACGATTGGTTAAGCAATTTGTTCGGATGCTGATTCTAATTTACACGAGATTTTCACGTAGCGTTGTGATCAGATGTAATAACTCCTGAGTTGTTGTACATTGTTCAGCCTTTGCTCCGCCACATACCTACTTCCTTCCAGTGATTTTATTAGATATTATATCCACCTTTTACTTTCCAGGGTTCCCCGACACCTGACAAAAAGAAGAGTCAAAAGAAATTGACCGAAGAGTAAGTTGAATTTTCAGTCTAGTCTGTCTGTATGAAAAACACATTCTTCCCCTCAGTAATGTCGACCAATCATAATATACGATATTCTCTTGGACAAAACACCAGGTGGATTTCACATTGTGGGTCAGTGATAATTAAAATTGTAGAACCATCATGCTCGGTTATTCCACCCTTCTTTTAACAAAACTTCAAACATGTTTTAATAACTTGGTCAGTTTACTTACTATGGCAACTCGTAATATGGGCGTGGACGCGGTAGAAGGTCATGACGAAATTAGACCGTACACTGCATCGTATATTTTGAAACGTGCACAACTCCGAACATTATAACTTGGCGGAGATCAAATCTTTCTGATACTTGTGGCAATAATGGATTTGAAGCTTTTCATATATCGATGTCATCGCTGTTAATTTGAGGCAGCGATTCCGGAAATTCACGATCCTGGTCAATAGTAAGACGGAGAGAGCCGATATACAATAATTTTGGATAATAAAACGCAAATCTAACTCATAGATAATATTATTTTAGTCACCACTCGAAAAAATGAGGAAATATATGTCCAAGCTTGTCCATTTCCACCTGAACAGGTCAATTCCCAGTTCACCTGCTACGCTATCCTCACCATCGCCAGCAGCGCCGTCCGCAACGCCGAATTCTGTGAATTTACCAGTTGTGCCGCCTGCATCACCAGGTCCGCCATCCGCAACGCCATTAGTTGATCCCTCTTCTCCACCCCCATCTAAGTCATCCTCTCCGCCACCAGCTGAGTCCGCCTCTCCACCACCACCTGAACCCGCCTCTTCAACACCAGGTGGACCCGCCTCTCCACCACCACCTGAACCCGCCTCTCCACCACCATCAGCTGAGCCCGCCTCTCCACCACCACCTGAACCCGCCTCTCCACCACCACCTGAACCCGCCTCTCCGCCACCAACTGAGCCCGCCTCAGCTGAACCATCCTCTCCGTCATTCTCACCAGCTGCAACATCCACACCACATGCTAAGCCATCTGCACCACTACCACATGCTACGCCACCACCACTACCACATGCTAAGACATCTACACCACCACAAGCTAAGACATCATCAACACCAACACCACAAACTAAGACATCTTCAACACCACCACCACCACCACAAGCTAAGACACCTTCACAATCACCATCACAATCCAAGCCATCCACTCAACTACCACCAGCTGCAACGTTACCATCAACATTAACGTCAGGACAAGCAACAGGAGGCTCACCATCACCGGAGCAGACCATCCGACATGGGACGGCATCATTGCCAAATGTTGCAGGCTGCTCCGGATACAAGTCAACAGTTGGCCAGCCGAGGAACCCGCGAATTTCCGGCCTTACTGTCCCAATATCAGAGAGTCACTCGGGTATGTATGCATAAGAGATCTATCCTTCTGAAAACATGGTAACATTGTTGATAGTGCGAAGAGACGCCGGTTTTGTTTCACAGGCGGCTTGAGGTCAAGAGTATATGCCACCATACTGAGTGTCTCTCTTATATATACAATATAGCGGCATATACTCTCGACTCCAAGCAGCCTGTGTTGTAAATAACTTCATTTTCCTTGAACGACATACGAGTTTATACGCTAGTTAAAAGATGTTATACTCGGGCTAGCTCACATAAATTCATCTGGCGTCTTACTTATAGCACTCGTGGACTATTTTCGGTTGTCATATCTGTCCAACGTTTGCCTTATCAGTAGAACATTATGTAACCCAGCAAGAGCGGAGGAGGGGAGAATACTCTGAATAGACTGGTTGTCTCCCCTGTACATCCATGAAGACAAGGGAGGTAACCAGTCTGTATAGTATATTTTATTTTGTCGTAATCAAAAAATAATTCTTTGTTACACTGAAATCAGACTCCTTGTCAAGATGGTTCAGACAATTAAAAAAATGGTTATCTGCCCCTGACAGGCCTAGCAATTTATTATCTTGATAAAGCCCTCATTTAGGGCATTACATGTTGAATGAACAATACATTAATTATTATAACTAATGACTAGAATAGACCCCCGCCCCCTCCCAATCCCCCCCAATGATATTAGATCAATCCATCAAGGAATACAACCCTCCCCCCTTTCCACATACATGCTATGTAGTTAGAACAAACATTATGCCAGTAAGTTATAACGCCCCACTCCCCGCTCCCATCCCAATACTACCAGAATCAATTTACAAACTCCCCTCCCCCTACCAAATCTACCCTCAAACAGTACTACTGTGTGCATTTAAAGAATCCCAAATCTGATCTCTAGCTTCGTTACACATTAAATATATATATATAGATTTCTTAAGTCCAAGTTCCGAGGTAACGGTGTAGTTTGGAAACCCTCTGTAAGCTAATTTTCCGGCTCACTCTTGTGAAATGAACTTCGTCTTCTACACACCCAAGGGCACACATGGAGCCTATTCTATTCTGTTGGGGAGTTTTCGGTTTGGTGTATCTGACCGTTTCAATGGCTAACTTATGAGCAAAGAGTCTCACTTTTAAATGATTATTGTATTTTGTTTATTAGCTGGTGACGAGGCATCACCAGCTAATAAATATGATAATTCGTTTGTTTACTAGTTTTCAACTTCTAATATGCCGCTCACAGAACTTATTTGTATATAGTAGTGCCAAAACTGCTCTACGGAATTGCCCACCAATTTTGACTGAAATTGCATTACTGGAGACGTCATTTTGTAATATCCCGTTATATGCTGCTGGTTCTACTGTAGCAACTGTTTTGATTTGTTTTGTTGTTTTTTTCAGCCCCTGCCGTTCTGTCCTTCAGCGAGCTGTCCGCACTCTCACCCGTCCGTACGACCGTCCGTGCATCCACTCACCAAGGCATGTTCTCGTCGCCGTGGGCCGGGAGCCAATGCACAACAATGGCGATGATGGGCGTAGCGATATCGTCTATATTTCCGGTAGACGTTTGGTCACCAACCCTCCTGGATTGCATTTTACACGTAGGAGACCAGTATCATGGCTGCTATTTGACTGCGCTCGGGCGACGTACGGCTACAAATAAGCGTGTTGGTTTGTTCGAACTACTGCGTTTGTTGAGTGGGTCTCCACGTGTAAAATTTTGTGACAGCAACGTCGACATCGTCGCGTGTGACTTCTCTAACCTTTACGGCGTAGTGACGGCCGACGGTGCTGAAATCAACCCGGAATTGGGGATGTCGTCTCTGTCGGACGCGGTCAGTTTCGCTCTGGATTCCACACACGGGGCCGCGTTGACCGTAGGAGACTACAGTATGGCAGTTCTGAGGGATAGTGACGGGGAGTTGCGAGTGTGGGACAGCCACTGTCGGCACCCGAGTGGACTCTCTATATTTGGTAACGGCGGAAGCGCGGTTCTCATGACGCTGGCCAACATTGACGATCTGGAACGCCTCCTGTTGCTGCAACTGAGGTCACAGCAGGTGGAGAAATTACCTTTCGAAATTTTAGGCTTCATTGTTGAGCCGTCGGCGTCGAAAGGTAGGCCTATGTTGTTGCATTATTCATGTCTTTCATATTTCTTCACAATGTATATTGTTGCATTATCTTTCATTTCTATGTGTACAAAATCGACTTGAAACTTCTTGAAAATCTCAGAAGTTTGAAGAGCATCATTGTCCAATGCTATAGTCGCTATATATTGCTGACAACTTCACCTACGTCCATTGGGGAGAAAAATTGGTATTGTTTAATTTTATGAGTAAATCATAACCAAGGAACTGAATTTAGCTGCTTTACTCACATCTTCACCAGCCAAGTCAACTACATCGCAAAGCTTTCTACGCTGATGTACAGAGCAACGTGATGTACGTCGACTTGGCTGGAGAAGATGCTTTACTCACAAAAAACGTATTTCTTTCGTTGAATCGTTTTGGTGTTATCCATGATAAAATCTGTAAACTCTATACAAATCTGTCACATATAAAGATCACCAAAATCTGTATATTTTCATCTGGATCTGCAAAACTTATTCTAGTGCAATATCAGACAACTCGAAAACGACAACAACTACGACGAGAATGAATACGTATTGAACATCATTATTCAATCGTCGATTGAGACCTTGGATGCGCACTGGGATTATTTCGTTTATGGTCAAAGGGAGATAATTAGCCTGCATATCACATTAGACGGTATGGATTGCCTTCCTTTTTTTAAATCAAGGGAGATAACAAACATATGGGATAAATTTTATACAAAGCGGTCAGGATTACGTCCCTTGACGTGTGCGCACACCATTTTTGTGTAGTGCGTGCTTTTGTTTCGGCACGTTGAAATTCAAGTGCCAGAATGTAAGTATCGGTGAAATCAGGCTTTAGACAAACTTCACACTTTCTATATACAGTTTACTGTTTGTCTGAGACCAAACGAGTGTTCTAAATAAGAAGTTTACGAAATATTTCTTAACGTCCGGCGTACGTTCAGCATTATCTGTGCGTCACATCACAGAAGTCCCAGTTTTCGCCACTTATCAAAATTAGCGAAAATCGTGGTGGTTTTGTGTTGTAAAGATTTTTGTGAAGAGTTTATATAGCACTATGAATACAATCTTGCTCCATTATAAACTTCAGTCTGCTCAGGTTTCATAATCAATTGTTTGAATTAGAGAGGACCTCTTGGCCATGATAAGATGGCTTGCGGATCGTGTGTCTCGATCATCGCAGAGCGATATCCGATACTTTACCGTATACTGTTCGGTCTTCATCCCGCAGAGAACAGACTTGAGAAATCTGATAAATTACAGACTTTCAGTCCACTTCTGAAACATTTATTGTCTGGTTTCCTTAAGTGGCATTTAGGAGTTGGGAAGTAGATATATAAACAAATTGCTTATGGATAACAACTTCTAGTTTATTCAGGACGACGTTTCGATACAGGTACTAGTATCGTTATCACGTCAATGATTGACTTGAGAACGATACTAGTACCTGTATCGAAACGTCGTCCTGAATAAACTAGAAGTAGAAGTTGTTATCCGTAAGCAATTTGTTTATATATTGTCTGGGCTTACAAGAGATACAGATATGAATAACTTCTTAATCATCCAAGCGGTGTTGTAGATCTGTAATTTTGATGAAATGGGACAGCACATAACTGGAAAATGGCAAGTTACGTTGGGGTTATGTCGATAGAGTTTAGCTGATTGGCTGACATCATGTGGTGTTGATTTCAGAGGATTTTTCCTTGTGGTTGCCAAAAGTAGGCTGAAAATGGATGCACACATTAATAGCGTCTGTCTTACTGTGTATAGATGACCCATAGGGCCCACGGTGTCAGAGTGGTCTAAGGCATTTCGCTGGTGATCGCTAGCCTCGCACCGCTGAACCGGCAACGGTTTGAGCCCAGCTGGTGCATGTGTGAAAGTTAGCCAGTTACTTGCTGATGGAAGGTGGCTCTGAGTCTCTCCGGGTACTCTTGCTTCCTCCACCATTCAAACTGGTTGTCTCCATATGAGTGAAATAAGCCCAACCCCAGGCTAATTTGGATTCTGGACAAAAGCCCTGCAGTATATAAATTTAATGGTATAGGCTTATGCCAATGAAAAATGGGGAAAATGGTAACTAGATTATTTATATAACTATTATAACTTTTAAGGCTTCTCACTTTCTAGTTTTGGTCATGATACAATTTTTGATGTTAAAATTTATTCAACTTCACCTAACACTTGGCCATTCAACAGTGAATCCCTTATTGTTTAATAATCCTTTGAGATGTATTAAATAGAATGCAGTACAGCTTAAAACTTGAAGGTGGTACATATCACTCGTCCTTTTCCCTTCTCTTTTGTCAGTGAACCATTCTTTGAAGCATTTACGCCATAAGCCTAGACTTTCACTCAATTCTGGTCACTACTAGGTTCACATAACATGTATAGACTGTGCTATGAAAGCTACAGATTGTCATATATGAACAGTGGACATAAATTATTGTGCTTGTAGCTTTAGATTTGTCTTACCTCTAGAGCTAGTTATTGTGCTAAATTGTGATCTATAGCTATATCATAGTTATACTTATTGTGCAAAAACGTCCGGTTAACATGCATCATCGTTGATAAATGGAGTCTATACCCTTCTATATTTAATAAAAATAACATCTGACAAAAATCATTGTCTTTTTTCCCCCATGTTTCATTGGCATTTTACAGTATATTTATAGCCGGTGGTTGGGTGGGTTCAGGTTCCTGTTGCTTCAATGCATTTTGCTGAGAAGCAACAGGAACTTGATAATGTGATGTCCAGCACTGTAATATCACTTGTCTTTATTGCACCATGTAAGTGTCCTGTCTGTGTCTTGTGCGCTGTCCTCAATGTTTTATAAGGTGGATGGAGGGTGTCTGGTTCCATGCTGCTTCAAAGATTTCTTCTTTGGAGTAGCAGGAACACAACTGGGCTGGATGGTGCTTAGTTGGTTCATCGTGATATAGCTGAAATATTGTTGAAAGTGGCGTTAAATTCTATTCACTCGCTCACTCACTCAGTATATTTATATGCTGAAAGGCTTCTGTCCAGAATTCAGATAAGCCCGTGGGCTTTTGCCCTGAAGAGCTAATGTCCATTGGGCTAATGTCCGTGTGGGCTTTTGTCCTGAAGGGCTTTTGTCTGCACTTTAGTCAAAATATTTTGTCCTTTCTGATCAACATTTTGAACATACAGATAAAATTAACTCCCATTCCACGTAAATATACATCTGTATCCATTTTATTATAATGACAGGGTGAGGAGTCGAAGTGTCAGTAAAGATCGGAAGAAGACGCCGACAGAGCGGGGACGTGAGCGTAAGAAACGTAATGCCTCCGGCAGCAGCACTGGAAGTTCAAGGTTTGTGCCCCGTTCATTTCAATCAAGCCTGAAAATAGGGCACTAGAGCTGAAACGAACAGTCGAATACATTCAAAGTATGTTAAAATTCTAAAGTTTGACTAGTAAAATGACATTCAAATATTCGAGGCGACTCTGTGTGCAGACCCAAGCAAGACAGGCAGAGTATAAAATAGTCCCCATTATGGCAGTCTGTGTTTGTGAAATGAACTTACGTAGTAGGGTCACTCTCCAGGGGATTTGAATTCTTAACGAAGACTAGGATCATGTCCCCATTGCCACGTAACATGTTAAGGAGCCATCTTGAATATTCGAATGTCATTTTACTATTCAAATGTTCAGAGTTTTAACATACTGCAAATGTTTTCGACTACTCGTTTCAGCTCTACAGGAAATTTTGCCAAATATATTTTTATTTGCCAAAATATCAGATACTGGCAATGGATGTCAATATTCCAAGGTGTATTTGTTTCTCGGGTTTGCTTGGCAGTCTCCACGATGATTGGAAGGGAAATTCTGAGAGTGTGAGTGTATGTATTGTTTATTGGAACAGTACGTTCAGAGAGCATGAGTACTGTATTAAAATTGATTCAATCCGACTTTCAAACAATAATTTTTATACGCTCACCGGCGTTCAAAAGGCAGACGTGTTATGGGATGGCGGTTTCTGTCCGCCTGTCCGTCCGTCTGTCCATCCCCCATGTTCAGTCTATATCTGAGACAGTTTTCTATCTACAGTTCCAATTTTTGGTGAGTGGATACCCTGAGGGTCACGTACCAAAATGAAGGTCAAGGTCAGAGGTCAAAGGTCACTGGCCTAAAAAGCAGGAAATCACAGAGCTGTTTGAGTCCGGTCTAAATCCGTGACTGTTTTTTATCCACAATTGCAATTTTTGGTGAGTGGATACACTAGGTGGAAATGTGTCATGTACCGATATTGAGGTAGGGGTCATAGGTCAAAGGTCACTGTGGCCTAAAAACCAGGAATTCATTGATCATTGACAGTTTTCTATCTACAGTTCCAAGTTTTGGTGAGTGGATACCCTAAGGGGTGCCAATGTCTCACATACCGAATGTAGGTCAAGGTCAGCAGTCAAAGGTCAGTGTGACCTAAAAATCAGGAAATTATTGAAAATCGCTAATTTTTTGTGAGTGGATTCAGTTGGGGGAAAAGATATGCTGCATACCAAAAGTTAGGTCAAGGTCAAAGGTCACTGTGACTCCAAATTCAAGAAATCCTATAAAGAATATATTTTTTGATCAGTAGATACATTAGGAGGGCAGGATGTGTCGCCAACTAAAATGGAGGTCAAAGGTCAAGGTCATTGTGACCCCAAATCCTGAAATTCTTAAAAATCATGCTTTTGTGTCTGTAGATACATTAACTCCCTCCGTACCAGGATTTTTATTAGTTTCAAGCTGGTATCAACACTGTCATGAACATGAATGAAGCGAAGATATACGCATCATCACCTACATTGTTTTAAAAACGATACTCCAAGACTCACATGATGAAAATACGTACCTAGAAATTCTTCATTTTTGTACGATAATGCCAGGCAATCATTGAACTATTTTACGGTACAGAGAGGGTTTAAGGGAAGATGATGGGTCGTGTACCAAAATTTAGGCCAGGGTCAAATGTCAAGGTCACCCCAAAGCAGGAACTCATTAAAAGTCACATTTTATATGCCCATTGAAAACAACGTGGTATAATCCGATGGTGAGTTCTGTCCATCTATCCATCCGTTAACATTTGTTTTCGGTGCGATATCCCCAGTTGCAAGGTGTGGATTCGTACCAAAGATTAGGTATACCTTACTCGAAGGGCAAAAAGGTATCCTATTCATTTTGACGTCAATGGCCAAGGTTACAGTCCCTGAAAACTGAATCCAGTTTAACTGGCTATTGTAAGGTTGGACTATTCAGAGTTGTCTCTCCTACTTGTATATGGCATTTGTCCTGTGAAGTTGTCTCCCCTGTTAGATACATGTATGAAAAGCTACATTCAGTAAACTGTTTGTAAAATAGAAACCATGCATTTACTATAAATTGGGAGGGGGGACTTTTCTGAACTCATATCTTTTTATTAACTCAAGAACAAAGTTTCGTCAGTTTTTTCATATTTTTCTTTCTTCGTGAAAAATTTTCTCACCTGCAGAAAATCTAATTCAAGAAAAAAATTTATATTTTCTTGTGTTTGACTATTGTTGATTTCATTGTAGGATATGTGAGCTCTCGGCTCTTGTATCACGGTCATCTACTTACCAAGAGTTAAGCCCCTTTTAGTTTATCTTTCAATATAAGGTGTTATAAATGTTACTTTCTCGTAAGCACAAATCTTAGACCTTCTCTGGATTGTTAGCCAGCACTTGGGACCAAGGCAATTAAACAACCTTGAAATTTGAACCAGTGTAATTTTAGATGTATGGGCATTTATTGAAGCCCCTTGGGCTCTTGTTTAATATTGGGCCTTTAATATGTTAAAATTATGATTACAAATTGCTGTCATATTTGGCATTTTCCTGATTTTGACATCAATTCTCCACCTTTCCAGGTCATCAAGTGGAAGCTCTAGCAGTTCGGGTTCTGGTTCTGGCAGTTCCAGCGGTTCCAGTAGCAGTCGATCCTCGAGTTCTGGGAGTTCCAGTTCAAGTCGATCCTCCAGCAGTAGTCGCAGTAGAAGTGGAAGGAGGCGCAAACAGAGGTCTGACACACATATCCTAATGATAAGGCTAATGACAATCGATTCCTTGTTTCTCGTCAGCCTGTTTTTTCAAAAGTGATGCGGGCAGGGTAATTATGTTTGAGAATGTTTAACCAAACGAGTCACCTCCTCTGAGGGGATATTCGACTGGAGCGTATTCTTTTCATCAATATTTCCATTTCCGTCGTCAGATTTGATGCATCTTGGAGGTTGTTGTACGAAATGAGGTTCCTTGGCTTAAACATTTGACTGATTTCAACATGTTCAAAGAGGGAAAGTGCGCTTGGAAAGTGCTTTAAAGTTGCAAAACTGCAAATAAATGAAAAGAAGAAAAAAAAACGGGTGGTAGGTAAAATGACATCCGGGGGGCTGATGAGAAACAAGGAATAAAGTGTGGACAGCCTAATAGAATAGTCCTCCAAGCTCATGTTTACCATCCTCTCGAAACAGGCCATGTATTTGGACTAAACTTCATGCAGATATTGTAAAATGTCAGTGCTGACATTACATACCAAACACACAACCGTCCTTTATTTCTTGTTTACGATTCAACCAAAAATTGACACACTCCTGACATTGTCTATCAAACACACAACCAGTTCTTGTTTATGGTTCAAGCAAAAAGTGACACACCGCTTACATTCCCTAACAAACACACAACCACCCTCCATTTCTTGTTTATGGTCATGCAAATAGTGACACATTGCTTACATTACCTAACAAATACACAACCACCCTCCATTTCTTGTTTATGGACATGCAAATAGTGACACATTGCTTACATTTCCTACCAAACACAGCCATCCTCTATTTCAGTTACTTATTCTCTTTAGGTACCCCGCCTTCCTCTACCTCTAAAACTGTCTGTCACCATATGAGTGAAATAAACTTCAGAGTGATATTAAACTAACCTCCCCGGGTCCCATTTCTTGTTTATGATTAAATCGGAAAATGACAAACTGCGTCTGTCCCTTTCAGTGCTGGGTCCCCTCGGCGCCCCGTGAAGAAGAGAACGCCATCTCCTAAACCTACGAAGGTCCATCTGGGCCGCTTGACGAGGAATGTCAACAAAGAACATATAATGGAGATATTCTCCGTGTACGGGACAATAAAACACATCACCATGCCAACAAACCGGATCCACCCTAACTTCTCTCGTGGGGACGCTTACATCGAGTACGAGGGTCCAGAGGAGGCGGGTAAAGCAATCAAACACATGGACGGAGGTAAGACCATTAATCCAGCCCGTCACTAGATCCTCCTTAGAGGAGGGGGGGAATGTCGATAACACACCAGATGATAAGCTGCTCACATCGTGAAGGTCAGGGTTCATAAACCTCCTGGAAAGTCTGTTATACTCCTGGAATTATATTGCTAACCTGGAAAGTCCTGGAAAATGCTAAAAGTTAAACTCTTGGAAGAACTACACTTTCATCTTCTGAGAGAAGCAGCGATCTGATGCGGTGCGTTACTGTCCTAAAATTTCTTTCTGAAGTTTGGTAATTCGCTCATCTTTATTGTGAGTTATTCCTGGAAAATTAAAAGTCCATGAAAACTCCTGAGTTTTTTTGCTGCTGTAAGTATATGAACCCTGAAAGCTATGCTAATAATACATGATGAACGGACTCTGGGGCCAGGTATGCTGTAATTGCCTGCTAACAATTCAAGGTAGATTTTTAATTTAAGTGCATTTTCCCTGACTGGAAGTGTTGGTATTGTCAAACTTATTGGATTAGAAAAGTGAAATGGTATAAAACCGATGCTGTTCGGAGACTACTTATTTGATTGGTGATCAAATTTATTACATGGGCTGATCTTGATTTGGCCCAAAATTTGAGATTGAATATTAAGGGATTGTTTGCTATTAGAATATTCACTGCAGTTATAAATTTACTGTTATAGTAAACTTGTAATGGATTCAGTCTTGGTTTATTTATTTGCAGGTCAGATAGATGGGCAGGAGGTGACAGCTGCTGCTGTGTTGCCGCCCCGCCCCACGAGACCCCCACCTCGGCGGTCACCCCCTAGACGCCCACCCCCTAGATGGAGGGAATCTCCCCCACGCTATAACAGGGACATGAGAGACCGCAGAAGGTAATGTAGACTTGTTTGGGATGTATTTAATTTAAAAAGAGGCAGAAAAATCAAAATCTGCAGAAATAATGATAGTCTCTGAAAGGGACAATTCTGGATGATCAGTAAATATAGCCATAATATGTTGCACATCGTCAGCATTTTTCTGAATTGCTTGGGGGAAGTTTTGTGAGTCTCACCGTCATGTTCTATAATTTTACTGCCTTGCTTAATGTGTAATATTCTAATACTTTAACATTCGCATTTTTTCCGCAATTGAGTTTTTCATAATTCTTGGCTTCTCTATCAAAGTTTGAGTGAATTTTACTGCCTATTAACGGTAGTAAGATGTGACTTCTATAAACCCCTGTGGAATTAATGCATTCATGTGATGTCAGTTGTGGATACCACATACATATATCTTCATGACATTACAATTATATATTTACAATTAAATTGTATCAATTCTGATGACACGATAATACAATTGGGAAAAGTTCTAGACCATGGGTCTTTGTTGGTTCTATAAAAATGCATTATTAGAATGGCGATGTGTATACCTGTGCACATTTGGTTCTCTGAAAGTCAGTCGTAAAGCGGAAGGGAACGTTACGGTGTCAGTGGGCGGGCATCGTTGATATGTTCTGTTGCTGACAAAGTTGTCACCGGCAAGCTGCCAGTCTTCAGTCAAAAACGGACCTAGGTCTGAAATTCTTCTGATTTGGAAACACAGTAAGTAAAAAGCTAGAGTACTTTTCTTAATAATTTAGGAGTTTGTGGTAGACATTTTATTTTCTTGTCTTTTTTGTTTCAGGTCTCCTCCTCCTAGAAGACGTTCGCCTCCCCCGCGTCGAAGAACTAGGTCAAGGTCACGCTCCAGATCACCGGCCAAGAGAAGGAGATATAGCAGCTCTAGTTCAAGCTCATCTCATTAAGATATCTGCAACTTACCAAAAATATTGATCATTTTCTCCATCACTTCATTTGTATCACTGGACGAGTCGAGTTATTCAAATTCCGCATTATTTCTTGTTTGAGGTCAAATAGGAAATTTTATTGCGTTGAAAAATGAATCGTAAAAAAAAAGCCTGAAAAAGTAAATACATTCTTCAAGGAAATAAAGTATAGTTGGTAGAAAAACCAGAACTCCAGGAACTGACTTCTGGAAATCAAACCGTCACATGTAAAATTTATTTTCCACTCAAATTCAGTCACAGGATGGGAATCCTAACGTCAGTTCTTCGCTTTTCAGATAACTATTTAAGATGTTATCAGCCTCAAACTCTAGGTTGGAATTGATCTTTATAGAGGCATATGTTACGACAGGTACAAAATAAAATACATTAGACCACCTAAAACTGAACTTGTCTCTTACCATTCTCAAGAAAATAGCATAGCATGCCGTTTTTTTCTCGCCGTCCGTACCAGCAAGGGTATACACATGTGGTGCGGTCTGTCTACGTACACTCTGACACTTCACCAAACTGTAGACATGAGCCATGCTGTTTTCCTGTGACGGCAGTTCTTCAGTTTTCAAATTCGTGTGTACAGTTAATTTTATACTGAGTGGGTCATTTGTACTTTTTTCTCATACATTCTCTTAAATAGCACATTGTTATGTATGGGTGCACTGTTAACAATGTGCCTGGGCGCACTGTTGAACTTGGCCACAACGGGTGGCATTTTAATGTATAAAATATGGATCATGGTATAATGTTCTGGTATTTTAATGTCGTCCCAAGGTTCAGGCCCTTTGCAAATGACTGTCCTTTTATCATTGTATCTTGTCGTTTATTTGTTCAATAAAATCATCACAGTTTCAAAAGCATCACTCTGTTGTTGTTGTGACTATGCCCCCACTGTTCAGCCTCGCTACCAGGCGCTTTCTGGTAAATGGTTTTGCTGAACGTACTAATCCATTGATGACTGTCAGCCAATCCAGTGGTTCGGTTTGCTCTGATCAAATCAGAGGTCACAGGGGTCGCTCGGCATCTTAGCCAATCAGAAGCTTGTGCATCACAAGGCCACTCCATATTTGGCAGTGTAAATGAAGGTCAGCTTGTCTTGTGGATATGTAATGAATTTGGTACAGGCCATCTGTCATTAGCTGACATCTGTCATTTGCACTTGACTGACCATGGTCGATGTAAGCTAGACCATGGTGTTCATGAAGAAGCTAGGGGTATACTTCCGTTAAATCACTTCATCCGTCCATCCTTCTGGTCAAACCTCTCCAGCGATATCTCGGCTACTATTTGACTGACAACTTTTAAACCAACAGGAAAGATGCTAATAGTTGTGATGTGGTTGTAGATGTGAACTACAGTGTAACCGCGCTATAACACTCGTATTGAGGGACCAAATTTGAACCACCTTATAGATTTTCAGCCTTATAAAAGGGTTGAAATAACATGCATTTGTTAAGTTTGGGGACCTATCAGCACCCACATTATATCAAGAATAGGCGCTATATCGAGGCACCTTATAGTGAGGCTAGACTGTATATTTTTTTTTTTTTGCCTGTTCCATGATGTTACCCAAAGTTATGGCATTTATTATCAACATCAGTTGTCCTGTCCATACCTTCATTACCATGGTTACTAACTGATGAACAATTTCAAAACTTGCATGGAAGATGCTTAGTTCCTAGCAGATGTGCACAGGTTTTTTACCCATTTCGGTAATTTGTCTGACATACAGCAAAGTTGAAAGTAAGGAATGAAGGGAAGTAACTTTGTCTGGAAAATGATTCACACCGAAGTCAAAGGTCAATGTGGCCTAAAAATCAGGAAATCAGTGACAGTTTTCTATCTACAGTTCAAATGTTTGGTGAGTGAATACCCTAGAGGGGGACGATATGTCGCATACCAAATGAAGGTCAAAGGTCTGTGTGGCCTAAAAATCGGGAAATTATTGAAAATAGCTAATTTTTGTGAGTAGATTCAAAGGGGGAAAAGATGTGTCGCATACCAAAAATTATCTCAAGTTCAAAGGTCACTGTGACCCCAAAATCAGGAAATCATTAAGTCACATTTTTATATGCCCATCATAAAATGGGATGGGGAGTTCTGTACTTCTATCCATCCATTAACATTTGTTGTCCGTGCGATATATCTCCAGTTCCAAGGTATGGATTAGTTCCAAGCTTTGGGTACCGGTATCCCTAACTTGCACGGCAAAGTGGAATCCTATTCACTTTGAGGTCAAGGTCGCAGTCCCCAATTGAATTCAGTTCAACCGACTATATTGTTAGGTTGGACTATTCAGAGTGGTCTCCCCTACATGAATATGGTATTTGTCCTGTGGCGTTGTCTCCCCTGTTTGATACATGTATGATCTGTTCATTAACTCAAGAACAAAGGTTCATCACTTTCTTCACATTTTTTTTCATGAAAAATTGTCTCACCTGAAAGGAATCGATTAGACATGTTAGAAGAAAAATTTCAATTTTCTTGTGTTTGACCATCTTAGCTTGCTAAGGGCATTTTCACGTTTCACTTAACACTACCCTTAGCTTATCGCTATGATTCGGCATTTATTTCACACGGCGCCACCTATCAGCAGAAAAAGACGAATATCTGCAGGGAGATAATCCTGTTCGAACTTGTTCTCCGTGCTGGCCAATAAAATCATCTCTCTCATATGCTCGTCGATTGTATCTTCAAGATGGGGACAAGCAACATGTTTGAGGAAATCACTGAGAAGTTTCACATTGAAGCGTTACATGACGTTAATTGACTGTTTTAAGAAGAGTAAGGACATCTTCCTATGTTCTGTTCGGAGGTGTCTTTGATGCACGGTACTCGGCGTATGACTGGTCCGATGACCTACACGGAGCCAATCGTTTGTGCCCACTTTGAACACACCCTAATACATGCAAATAAGCCCCGTTATCACATGGCTATGAGCAGAAGTTTCTACGTATGATCGTGCCATGTGTTCGGATGATGGTGTTTGACTATTGTCGATTTAGGTGTGAGATACGAGAGCTCTTGTTTCAAGGTCACCTAGCGTTAAGCCCCTTTTAGTTTATCATTCAATATAAGATGTCATAAATATTACATTCTCGTAAGCACAAAATCTTACATCTTTCTCTGGATTGCTATCTAACAATTGGAAGCAAGACCATTGAACAACCTGGAAATTTGGACCAGCTTAATTCCAGATGTACGGCTGTATACTGAAGGCCCTTGGGCTCTTGTCAGATCCTATTTTTATGCAGATATAAACCCAACAGAAATGCTTTTGAATTCAATAATCCTGAAAAGTAATTATTTTTATTGACCATTATATATGCTTGTGATTTAAAAG
>JAVTVY010005977.1:0-38580 GCA_036873755.1 Hanleya hanleyi
GATAGAACGCGACGCGACGTCGCCCTTTTTAAACGCGACGTCGCCCACGACGTCGCGGGCGACGTCGCCCTTCCCGTCGCGCGTCGCTTTGATCAACACGACGCGATGGGCGACGTCGCCCACGACGTCGTCCACGACGTCGCTCGCGACGTCGCCCATCCCGTCGCCCTTCCCGTCGCGTTCTTATAATGTTAAGAGATAGAACGCGACGCGACGTCGCCCTTTTCAAACGCGACGTCGCCCACGACGTCGCGGGCGACGTCGCCCTTCCCGTCGCGCGTCGCGCGTCGCCTTCCGGTATTTTAGGACAAAATCGATCTGCGCATGCTTAGGGAGCAGCTATTGCGAAGTGGATCGTATGGCGAGGCCGTCATTTCATGAATGATCTCTGCCACTATCGATGAAGAAATTGTCAGCGTAAATGAATAATGATTATCCTGCATTATCGTATAGCTTTTAAATGGTGTTAAATATTAGTCCATGCTTGGAATGATGCATGTTATGAAGTTATCTCTCGGAAAGTCTGCAACTCGCTGTGTTGTACTGTACAAATTATATCTTCGCTTCCAAAAAATATACGCAACCCCCACATCCGTACATCGTCTTGAATTTCTTTATTCCCATTGGATTTCGCGTGTATGTGTGTGTGGATTTTCTGTGTGCTTTTATGTGTTTGTGTTTTTCAGTTGTTCTTACAGTATACCCCACATTTACCAGGCCGTTGAATATATCCTTTTATTTACTGCTGTCCAACACTGTATACCGTTACTTAACCTGTCACGTCCCGACAGATTGTAGTGTAGATCTATAAGCTTTCAATTTAGCGGAGAGAGATAGTCCCATAACTCTCAAAAAGAAAGAAAAAAAATTTATGATGGAATTGAAGTTATTTTGTTCTTTCTACTCTTTCTAAGAACTGACTGAAGAATATTAGTACTTTTGCACTCTTTAAATCGTCCGGCATTTCCACGATCGTTCTAGACGATTGAACTTAAAATTCAGGACGAGTTCTTGGAGTTCGAGTAAGTTGCTCTTAACTGCAGAGATTCTTTCCTCATTTTCAAGAAAATTTTAAAAAAAATTCATCCTTGAAACACAATTGTAGTCAAATGGTCTGAATAAAACCTGGAACAAAATCCACGAATTATTTTAAGAGTGCATATCAACGAGATTTGAATTTTTCTTGAAATTGAGGAAAGAACCCCTGCAGTTACAAGGACGTAGACAAGTTTTCAGATTTGGGGCGGGGGGGGAGCTATACTATGACAGCACAATAAGGCGAGGGTCCAGGGGCCGCCTAGGCCTCGGAAGCTCCAGGATCCCAGATGACTGGAGATGCGTTCTTGGCCTTTCCCAGTGAATAAAACTCAACATTAAAACGCACACGTTGTAACCAGTTTTTTTTTTTGTCTTTTCTTGCTTTTATGTGTGGGTATTTTCTTTCCAGGGTTATTGAACCTCAAACTTGGTCAACACAAAAAACGTTGTGCAAACTAATTAGCTGAGCGACTCGTCCATGTTGTGGTTTTGGAGGGAATACGTGTTTTGTACATTTTTGAGGGAATTTATACAGTAGTTTTGTGGGTTCCGAATCACGGTGACCGGCGGATAACTTTCCTAATGAACGCATCTGTGTAAATCTTTTCTATTTTTATTGGAACGTTTGTTTCTGTGGACCCAAATAAATGTCGAACAACCGACCTGCGTTGTTCTTTTCTCGGTCAATTCGGCATGGTAATGCTTCCGGTACCACTCAATGGCAAATTCACGCTGGGACAAAAACGCGTATGATTTCTTAAGTGTTGAATCTACGAGAAATTAAATGGCTTTAAGTGGTAATTTCAGTATTCGTTTCAGTGACTGAATCATATTAATGGTCAAACACAATATCTAATGATTTGCGATAACCCTCGCCAGCATTGTAACATAATGCGGCATTAGAGATGTCAATTCCGGATTACGAATTGTGACATTGAAGACTGCACACGGACAAATGTCTCTTGGGCAAGTTATTGCTTTAGAATAATTTTAAGTCACAGAACGGGATAGTCTTCACCCCTCATCCCACCCTTCCCCCACCCCACCACACACATACCAAAGATTTCAAAATTAAAGATTTCATTATTAAAATTGGGGAAATATATCTGTGTGTCCTTTCCTCTATTTTCTTTTGTCCAAATATAGATGCTAAATAGATATCCGATGTCCATTTAGAGAGTTTATATATTGTAATGTTGAATATGCGAGTAGAATTCGTTCAGCTGTCAGAAACACGATGGAACGTGTGTGTAACTTTCTTAAATTTGAATCTGAATTCCATGCAGTTTATCAGGTCAGATGGGGAAACAGTTTCGACAGGTTTGAATTGAACCAGGTCCGTCAGGTTCAATCTTAAATGAATGGTGTCGTCCGTGAACAAATAACGAACTATCCAAATCCTGGGAGAATTAATTTAATTAGTGAGGATAATTTCCATATAAGGCATGGTCAGACAGATCAGGCCGTCGTTGTCTATGAACAATTTCTGCCTCAGTAATGGCAATCCAACAAAGTCCAGGCATGTGATACCACATTTTTTCGCCTATTGAGATATTGGTGATAAATGACCACTCACGACCGCTAGATGGCGTGATCCGCTTCTTACCAAAGTGATTCGCAACTGCCCGCGCTGGTGCACTGAGACGGACATGATTTTCTCATTGATTTACAAGTTCGATTAGAGAATTTTATACATGCAATTATCGACGACAGATTTTCGTAGAAAATGAGGCCAGGAATCACTCTCAACTCTTAACAACACGAGCGCCAGCAGTCTAGATGTAAAAGGCGATTAGGAATTCCCCTATTAACTGTATGCTTGAACATGGCTCGTTTCCTCTGCTTGACCACTTTCCAATCTGACAAACACGCAGCGGGGAATATGTATTTCACAAACACGTCTATTTTTTGTTTGTCTTGCAAATATTTGGGGGGAGGGGGCCATGTCCCCCTTGTCTACGGCCATGAGTTAAGAGCAACTTACCCGAACTCCAAGAAGTCGTCTTATATTTGAAGCTCAATTGTCGTCAAACGTCTAGTACGATCGTGGAAATGCCGGATAATTCGAAGAGTGCAGAAAAACTAATATTCTTCAATCAATTGTTAGAAAGAATAGAGAGAACATAATTCTCACAGTAAAATGACTTCAATTCCATCATAATTTCTTTCTTTTTTCTTCTTTTTGAGAGCTATAGGACTATCTCTCTCTGCTAAATTGAAAGCTAAAAGATCTACTACAATCTGTCGGGACGTGAGAGGTTGAGTACCGGTATACAGTGTTGGACAGCAGTGAATAAAAGGATATTTTCAACGCCCTGGTCAATGTAGTAACATAAGGAGGTATACTGTAAGGATATCTGAAAAATGAAAACACACAAACACATAAAAGCACACATAAAAGCCACACACACATTCACTCGTGTACGGATGTGGGGGTTGCGCATATCTATTGGAAGCGAAAATATAATGTGTATAGTACAACACAGCGAGTTACAGACTTTCCGAGAGATAATTTCATAACAGGTATCATTCCAAGCATGGACTAATATTTAACACCCTTTAAAAGCTATACGATAATGCAGGATAAGCATTATTCATTTACGCCGACATTTTCTTCATCGATAGTGGCAGAGCTCATTCATGAAATGGCGGCCTCACCATACGACCCACATCGCAATAGCTGCTCCCTAAGCATGCGCAGATCGATTTTGTCCTGAAATACCGGAAGGCGACGCGCGACGCGCGACGCGCGACGGAAAGGGCGACGTCGCGGGCGACGTCGTGGGCGACGTCGCGTTTAAAAAGGGCGACGTCGCGTCGCGTTGTATCTCTTAACATTATAAGAACGCGACGGGAAGGGCGACGGGATGGGCGACGTCGCGAGCGACGTCGTGCACGACGTCGTGGGCGACGTCGCCTATCGCGTCGTGTTGATTAAAGCGCCGCGCGACGCGCGACGGGAAGGGCGACATCACGGGCGACGTCGTGGGCGTCGTGATGGGCGACGTCGCGTTTAAAGGGCGACGTCGCGTCGCGTTGTATCTCTTAACATTATACGAACGCGACGGGAAGGGCGACGTCGCGGGCGACGTCGTGGGCGACGTCGCTCTTCCCGTCGCCTACGACGCGCGACGCAAAAATGGCCGAAATGGAACACCATAAATAACACACCATCAGTTTTGGCCTATCTCTTTAACATTGCAAAAGGCGACGCGCGACGCGCGACGGAGAGGGCGACGTCGGGTTTCAAAATATGGTGTTCCATTTCGGCCATTTTTGCGTCGCGCGTCGCAGGCGACGGGAAGGGCGACGTCGCCCACGACGTCGCCCGCGACGTCGCCCTTCCCGTCGCCCTTCCCGTCGCGTTCGTTATAATGTTAAGAGATAGAACGCGACGCGACGTCGCCCTTTTTAAACGCGACGTCGCCCACGACGTCGCGGGCGACGTCGCCCTTCCCGTCGCGCGTCGCTTTGATCAACACGACGCGATGGGCGACGTCGCCCACGACGTCGTCCAAGACGTCGCTCGCGACGTCGTCCATCCCGTCGCCCTTCCCGTCGCGTTCTTATAATGTTAAGAGATAGAACGCGACGCGACGTCGCCCTTTTCAAACGCGACGTCGCCCACGACGTCGCGGGCGACGTCGCCCTTCCCGTCGCGCGTCGCGCGTCGCCTTCCGGTATTTTAGGACAAAATCGATCTGCGCATGCTTAGGGAGCAGCTATTGCGATGTGGATCGTATGGCGAGGCCGTCATTTCATGAATGATCTCTGCCACTATCGATGAAGAAAATATCAGCGTAAATGAATAATGATTATCCTGCATTATCGTATAGCTTTTAAATGGTGTTAAATATTAGTCCATGCTTGGAATGATGCCTGTTATGAAGTTATCTCTCGGAAAGTCTGCAACTCGCTGTGTTGTACTGTACAAATTATATCTTCGCTTCCCAAAAATATACGCAACCCCCACATCCGTACATCGTCTTGAATTTCTTTATTCCCATTGGATTTACGCGTGTATGTGTGTGTGGATTTTCTGTGTGCTTTTATGTGTTTGTGTTTTTCAGTTGTTCTTACAGTATACCCCCACATTTACCAGGCCGTTGAAAATATCCTTTTATTTACTGCTGTCCAACACTGTATACCGTTACTTAACCTGTCACGTCCCGACAGATTGTAGTGTAGATCTATAAGCTTTCAATTTAGCGGAGAGAGATAGTCCCATAACTCTCAAAAAAAAAAAAAAATTATGATGGAATTGAAGTTATTTTGTTCTTTCTACTCTTTCTAAGAACTGACTGAAGAATATTAGTACTTCTGCACTCTTTAAATCGTCCGGCATTTCCACGATCGTTCTAGACGATTGAACTTAAAATTCAGGACGAGTTCTTGGAGTTCGAGTAAGTTGCTCTTAACTGCAGAGATTCTTTCCTCATTTTCAAGAAAAATTTAAAAAAATTCATCCTTGAAACACAATTGTAGTCAAATGGCCTGAATAAAACCTGGAACAAAATCCATGAATTATTTTAAGAGTGCATATCAACGAGATTTGAATTTTTCTTGAAATTGAGGAAAGAACCCCTGCAGTTACAAGGACGTAGACAAGTTTTCAGATTTGGGGCGGGGGGGGGAGCTATACTATGACAGCACAATAAGGCGAGGGTCCAGGGGCCGCCTAGGCCTCGGAAGCTCCAGGATCCCAGATGACTGGAGATGCGTTCTTGGCCTTTCCCAGTGAATAAAACTCAACATTAAAACGCACACGTTGTAACCAGTTTTTTTTTTGTCTTTTCTTGCTTTTATGTGTGGGTATTTTCTTTCCAGGGTTATTGAACCTCAAACTTGGTCAACACAAAAAACGTTGTGCAAACTAATTAGCTCAGCGACTCATCCAGGTTGTGGTTTTGGAGGGAATACGTGTTTTGTACATTTTTGAGGGAATTTATACAGTAGTTTTGTGGGTTCCGAATCACGGTGACCGGCGGATAACTTTCCTAATCAACGCCTTATATTTCTTGCAATAAAGCATCTGTGTAAATCTTTTCTATTTTTATTGGAACGTTTGTTTCTGTGGACCCAAATAAATGTCGAACAACCGACCTGCGTTGTTCTTTTCTCGGTCAATTCGGCATGGTAATGCTTCCGGTACCACGCAATGGCAAATTCACGCTGGGACAAAAACGCGTGTGATTTCTTAAGTGTTGAATCTACGAGAAATTAAATGGCTTTAAGTGGTAATTTCAGTATTCGTTTCAGTGACTGAATCATATTAATGGTCAAACACAATATCTAATGATTTGCGATAACCCTCGCCAGCATTGTAACATAATGCGGCATTAGATATGTCAATTCCGGATTACGAATTGTGACATTGAAGACTGCACACGGACAAATGTCTCTTGGGCAAAGTTATTGCTTTAGAATAATTTTAAGTCACAGAACGGGATAGTCTTCATCCCTCATCCCACCCTTCCCCCACCCCACCACACACATACCAAAGATTTCAAAATTAAAGATTTCATTATTAAAATTGGGGAAATATATCTGTGTGTCCTTTCCTCTATTTTCTTTTGTCCAAATATAAATGCTAAATAGATGTCCGATGTCCATTTAGAGAGTTTATATATTGTAATGTTGAATATGCGAGTAGAATTCGTTCAGCTGTCAGAAACACGATGGAACGTGTGTGTAACTTTCTTAAATTTGAATCTGAATTCCATGCAGTATATCAGGTCAGATGGGGAAACATTTTCGACAGGTTTGAATTGAACCAGGTCCGTCAGGTTCAATCTTAAATGAATGGTGTCGTCCGTGAACAAATAACGAACTATCCAAATCCTGAGAGAATTAATTTAATTAGTGAGGATAATTTCCGTATAAGGCATGGTCAGACAGATCAGGCCGTCGTTGTCTATGACAATTTCTGCCTCAGTAATGGCAATCCAACAAAGTCCAGGCATGTGATACCACATTTTTCGATGATAAATGATCACTCACGACCGCTAGATGGCGTGATCCGCTTCTTACCAAAGTGATTCGCAACTGCCCGCGCTGGTGCACTGAGACGGACATGATTTTCTCATTGATTTACAAGTTCGATTAGAGAATTTTATACATGCAATTATCAACGACAGATTTTCGTAGAAAATAAGGCCAGGAATCACTCTCAACTCTTAACAACACGAGCGCCAGCAGTCTAGATGTAAAAGGCGATTCGGAACTCCCCTATTAACTGTATGCTTAAACATGCCTCGTTTCCTCTGCTTGACCACTTTCCCCTCTGACAAACACGCAGTGGGGAATATGTATTTCACAAACACGTCTATTTTTTGTTTGTCTTGCAAATATTTTGCCTACGGCCATGAGTTAAGAGCAACTTACCCGAACTCCAAGAACTCGTTTTATATTTGAAGCTCAATTGTCGTCATACGTCTAATACGATCGTGGAAATGCCGGATAATTCGAAGAGTGCAGAAAAACTAATATTCTTCAATCAATTGTTAGAAAGAATAGAGAGAACATAATTCTCACAGTAAAATGACTTCAATTCCATCATAATTTCTTTCTTTTTTTCTTCTTTTTGAGAGCTATAGGACTATCTCTCTCTGCTAAATTGAAAGCTAAAAGATCTACTACAATCTGTCGGGACGTGAGAGGTTGAGTACCGGTATACAGTGTTGGACAGCAGTGAATAAAAGGATATTTTCAACGCCCTGGTCAATGTAGTAACATAAGGAGGTATACTGTAAGGATATCTGAAAAATGAAAACACACAAACACATAAAAGCACACATAAAAGCCACACACACATTCACTCGTGTACGGATGTGGGGGTTGCGCATATCTATTGGAAGCGAAAATATAATGTGTATAGTACAACACAGCGAGTTACAGACTTTCCGAGAGATAATTTCATAACAGGTATCATTCCAAGCATTTAACACCGTTTAAAAGCTATACGATAATGCAGGATAAGCATTATTCATTTACGCCGACATTTTCTTCATCGATAGTGGCAGAGCTCATTCATGAAATGGCGGCCTCACCATACGACCCACATCGCAATAGCTGCTCCTTAAGCATGAGCAGATCGATTTTGTCCTAAAATACCGGAAGGCGACGCGCGACGCGCGACGGGAAGGGCGACGTCGCCCGCGACGTCGTGGGCGACGTCGCGTTTGAAAAGGGCGACGTCGCGTCGCGTTCTATCTCTTAACATTATAAGAACGCGACGGGAAGGGCGACGGGATGGGCGACGTCGCGAGCGACGTCGTGGGCGACGTCGCCCATCGCGTCGTGTTGATTAAAGCGACGCGCGACGGGAAGGGCGACGGGAAGGGCGACGTCGTGGGCGACGTCGCGTTTAAAAAGGGCGACGTCGCGTCGCGTTCTATCTCTTAACATTATAAGAACGCGACGGGAAGGGCGACGTCGCGGGCGACGTCGTGGGCGACGTCGCCCTTCACGTCGCCTGCGACGCGCGACGCAAAAATGGCCGACATGGAACACCATAGAAATGTGACTGAGTCACATTCTATCCATGCTATCAGTCAAAATCTCAATATGTAGGCCTACATGAGGAATGTAGACACTCCTTTGATTCAACTACAATTCAGAATAAGTTTTCAGAATATCAGGTTTTAACAAGCAAACAAGCAAAGATCTGTTGATGTATGTACATACCAGCTGGCCCTGAAACTGCATTATATTCCAAAGAGGTTTTGTGGCACAGCACACAATGTGGATGTCACTAAACTGTGATTTGATGCTTCATTACAATAATGCTGGTAAATTATATTTCATAAATGCACAAAAAGTTAATGCCAAAATAAATACCCCCCCCCCCCAAGGAAATATAATTTATCAGCAAAATGTAGAATAACTGTTTTATTTTTAAACCAGGCTGGTGGGTATCATCAACTGAAAGAAAAAAGTATCTGAAAAATCAGGGCGTCGTCGATTGTGCTGTTGCCTTCCAGTCAGTGCGTGCATGACATCCCGTGCATTTGATATGCAACAACAACAACTTGGACTATTTGGTTGGCTTCGGCATAAGTCATCAGCCGACAAATACTTTTCGATATATATAAATGACGGGTGGTATACTAGGAATCATTGTGTTGTAATTACATAAAATGGCGGCAATAAACTTACCAGAAAAACGGCAAAAAATCGCATCGTCCATCTCTACAAGCTGGGGAGCCGCCATGTTGAATCTTCCGCTGGAAGCCACCAACCGGCACCAGCCCACTATTAATTCCGTTACTTGTTATGTATTAGCGTTAAAAATCGGCAAAAATCCAGACAATTCACAATACATAAATCCAGCTGGCATGTCAATATTTACCTTGTGGGACATTACCAGTGGGAGTCTTGACAGATGTTGACCATGGAAATTTCAAATTGCCGCCACTGACAGCTGATTGGTGCTACAGAATGTCATTCAATTTGTAATCATGGAGCCTTCTCACCCTTCACTGATCATGTCTCCATCCACCATGCTTTTTCCAAAATGGCCCAAATGAACACCACGAAGTACAGTTTGAAGACTCATCTGCAAGTTGAAATATCAGATGTATCAGAAATGCTGAAAAATCGCAGCTCATAAAATCCATAAAGATCTGCTCTCAAATTTCTAAACAATGTAGATCGTGGGCACTGAACCGGAAGTGATTAACTGTAGTCTGATGCCTGTCAGGGATGGAACCATTGTTAAAATAAGAAATGCTCTCATCTGAAGAAACCATACCCATCCCCAAACTATCTTGAGAAGGCACAGATAAAACTATGCACAGATAGAGATTTTACAGCCTATATACCAAGGGTACCCCCTTTATAATTTCCCCTCAGTTTGCCCCGTATGACTTAAGACTGAGGTACATGTAAACAGTACAATATCTCACTAACCTGTACATATTTTTCCATCTGGTAAAAAGCACCAAGTCGACAATCCTTCTGCCTATAAAAAGAAGTATAAAGCATTAACTAGATATGTAGATCACTATGTTAAATAATTTTTTTATTATTTTAATTCATTTTTTATGAAATTTTTCAAATTAAAATTTAAAAATAAAGAAAAATTAAATTCAAAATGTGACAAAACATAATTTGTTTACAAGCTGCTCATTTAGACTACATTTGGTAAAAATATCCTTCATGGCAGTGGTTAACTTCCCCATGTAATCAGTGGGTCATCCCAGTAATCTATCAAATGTGATTAAAATTTGATGTTGATACAAAGATCAAAGACATGTTTAATCCTGTAATAAGTGACAGCAATATACACAAATGTGTACACAACACATACCAAAATATAACACAGAGGTATTTATGGTATACACAACTCCCATATAGAGAATATATGTCAGTTCAATTGGATGGATCTACTTCTCATCAAGATCTTAGAAAGATGCACATATTACTTGTAAACAGCTATTATAACTGAGAAAACTCCTAAATAACATTGAGGAATATATTCTGTGTCAGATTTCAAGTCCATGAATACAATGTCTGCAAACAGGCAACACTTGTCAAAACACAACATAGAAGAAAAAAGGAATAAAAATCAATGACAATATATCTGATGGTCATTTGCTGATCTCTGCTACATTAACAACCATGAAAGATGAGGACAGCTGGAAGTTGCCTCACTTAAACTGTTAACTGTTTGGTGAAACATTAAAGTGGCAACTTACAGAGAGCAAGGCCTATCTTCCAACAGATTTGGAGGCCATACCACTGAGTCACACTGTGCGAAATTCCCAGAGAAACTATTTGATGTGTTTGTGTGGGGTGGGTGTGAGGGGGGTGGGCTTGCTAATATTTGGATGCCTTTAATCCATGTTCCTTGCTACCCACAAGATCTCTGATATGATTATGAAAGAAAATTACAAACTTATAATCCTGGAGATAGTGGAAATGGAATGAAGAGAAAGTATTTGCTATGATGCAAATGTGACTGACAATAGACACACAAAAATGTGAAACCATCAACAGTCAGATTAATTGTTGACTCAGTTAATCAGATTTTATTTGTTTCATTAAAGTTACAAATGCAAAAGGCATTTTGGAAATTCTTTGTGTGTGGAACAAACATCTGAGTTTTTACAGGTGATCTGATTATTATTAATTTCATGTGGTTTTAGACTGATATAAAGTGAATTTATGCATAAATGAATGCATAAGTGATTGAAGCATTGAAGATTTGAACTGAGGTCTAGATTTTCAAAAAAACCATGTAATTGTATCTATGTGAATTTCCTTTCTTCCATTTACATTTTATTGTATCATGAAAGTTAATTTGCTCATAATTACCAGCTGTGTTAAGTGAACCTCGTCATATTTGGCATTGACTATTTGGCCCTAGTACTGACAAATCAGTCATTTTTTGCCTATATTTGCTCCAAAAGGTCTCAATTTTGTCGCAGAAATGGCATAGCAATACAAGAGATGTTACCCAGCATTATCAGTATGATGTTTATTTCAACCACATTTAGCAAGAAAAAAAAAATTTAATAATTAAAAAATTGATTAAAATTAATTAAAAAAATTATTTTATTTTATTAATAATTTATTAAGATAAATTTGAAACAACCCTAATATTTGTACGTTGTTCATGAGTCAGCCTGGAAAAAATTGGGCTGATCAAGTCAAAACTGTAGCCACAGTGACGATTTAAAGTTCTCTGGTCAAATGTGAAAATGTCAGGTGTCAGGCACCAGCCCACTATTAATTCCGTTACTTGTTATGTATTAGCGTTAAAAATCGGCAAAAATCCAGACAATTCACAATTCATAAATCCAGCTGGCATGTCAATATTTACCTTGTGGGACATTACCAGTGGAAGTCTTGACAGATGTTGACCATGGAAATTTCAAATTGCCGCCACTGACAGCTGATTGGTGCTACAGAATTTGTAAACAGGGGGCCTTCTCACCCTTCACTGATCATGTCTCCATCCACCATGCTTTTTCCAAAATGGCCCAAATCAACACCAGGAAGTACAGTTTGAAGACTCATCTGCAAGTTGAAATATCAGATGTATCAGAAATGCTGAAAAATCGCAGCTCATAAAATCCATAAAGATCTGCTCTCAAACTTCTAAACAATGTAGGTCGTTGGCACTGAACCGGAAGTGATTAACTGTAGTCTGATGCCAACCTAACTCCCGTAACTCGTGAAGCATGATGGGAAGTGGAACCCGACTACAGAAGCAAGGCCCATTGAAATGCATTGCAATGAGGGTTCCCCATTATTTCAATATTGTCCATAAACATTGCCTCAAAATTTCGTCGGGAACCATGACAAACCGTATTGGAAATCACATGAGTCGTGGGTTTCCCATATGACAATTATTCGGCGGGAGATTTCACGTTGCTCTCCTAGACCTCCGTCTGATCGACGGAGGTAAAAATTCTCGCATAAGAATCTTTTGAAAGATAGTGCACTCTCTCGCAATCCCTGCGCAAATATTATGTTCACGATTTCTCGGTTGTTTCGTGAACTACAAATACCTAGGATTCATTTATTGTCGCAGATGAGTGATATTCCATCGATTCGTGGATGAATAAAGGCTATGTTTGTTTTTGAAAGCATCCGACAACGCAAATACCTAGGATTGATTTATTGTCGCAGATGAGTGATATTCCATCGATTCGTGGATGAATAAAGGCTATGTTTGTTTTTGAAAGCATCCGACAACGCGTTCATTGTTGTTGTAATGCATACCGGTACCAAATGTACATATATGATGTCCCTTAAATGTAACTACATGATGCACCTTAAATGTAACTATAGCATGCTCCTTAAATGTACCTGCATGATTCTCCTTAATTGTACTTACATGATGCCCCTTCAATACATTATCATGTTAAAAAGGTCACAAAATGTTTAAATTGGAGCGATATGCAAATTCTGATTTTGGATCAATATACAATCTGCAAACGTTCGCAAATATATATGCGAAACACTCGTTCGAACCTTCGCAGACGCATGGCAAGTCGCTCTTATAGTGCGATTTCCATCGCAAATTGCGAAAGGGCTGTGAAACAAGTGTATCAGCTTGGTGTCAACGAGTGATAAAAACGCAGCAATTGATGTTATTTTTATAGCTTACCGAGACTTGCTAAAAACATAAAGATACAGACATTATTTACGACAAGTTGAAAAAATCGGTTTTTACTATTTGTCCTTGGCCACATAAAAAATGTTTTATACACGTGAATGTTTTAGCCAGTCTGCTGACAGGTTTAACATTATGAAAGTGACCATTAGCTCGAGTTCAAGGTTTTAACCAAAATATTCTCTTGAACTATATGCTTTCAATGGCATCCATGCCAAAGAAAATATGATTAATGTGATGTCTACAAGCCTTGGCAGTATCGTACTTTACCCATGGGACAGTCAACCGACTGGAGAAATATGTCCAACAGCTATAATTTTTTTGTGGCGTTGTTATATTTGTTTTAAGAGACATTCAGCAAACCTTATTTGACCATAAGCCAGAATAAGAAATCATGGTTTCCCAAAGGTCATTCTGTATATGATATATATCGTTCTTGTTTCTTTTAGTATGTCGGCGAAAACTCGAATGCCTATTAACCACAAGCTGAAGGAATTAGCTGACATAGATAGCGTATCACTAGGTTTTATCTGTGGGTATATAGAAGACCAATAATATCTATCCTAAAAGCTCGTACACAGGGAAAGTAAGACACGTGGTTTATTGAGATGCCTCTCTGAATTCTTTTAATGATCAGATTGATTTTCTATTTAGCTATAGCAGAAATTCCATTGACAGTTCTATACCCACAGCAAAGGGAACGTGATGAATTGATTCCAACTAAAGAGTCCTTCTTTGAGTCCTTTTCATTTAATCTTTTCGCGGACCTTTTCTCAGCTGTCGACGAGAAAGCACTCTCTGTGTTCGTCGATAAGAAGTCGTACAGGTCAAATCGAATAATACCGATTACACGAAAATGGTTTCCTGCGTTCACCGGAAGTGAATCGATAACTAAGCGCAAATCCTATTGGTGCTTAACGCAGCTTGTTTGTCTGACGAGCTAATCCACCAGCGTGTATCATGGTGTGCCTTTAGAAAGCTCTGTGATCCCGAACAGATGGCATTCAGATCGGTACAGCTTTCCAGTGTGTTGAGAAATCCCCAGTAGGCTTCATGCTATCTCGATTGCATGGTGACGGAATGCTTATGATAAATGTTAAGGAAAACAAGGGTTATCTCAAACTATTGCAAACCACTGGAATCCATTATCGTAGAAGATTTACTCTGTACCTGACCCAATAGGGCATATTGTACCACCCATAATCCTCTATGGAAAGAATGAGCTGGTGTCTGATTCTGGAAAGTGGATACTGGAAATCTGATGTACATTATGCTTCCCGAGTCTGCCACGCTACTTTGGTTAGGCTTATAATACATCTAACTTTCAAACATAACTCCGCTCCTTGTAAACATGATGTATCCAAGGGTAACGAATTCACCGTAAGCATAAACCGTATCTAAATTCATTGTGTTTTTTAAATTAGTTTTTTTTATTATTCATTTTTTATCATACACGATCAAATTAGAATACGTTTGATGAGAGTAAAGACGGCGACATATTTAGGTACTCTTTACGTCTTGCGAAAAACACCTTAACCGTTTCATTTTGTTGAGAGATTAGCATTTTATAATCATCAAATTAATGCACATAATTTTCGAGCAGACTACATCAGACATTCGATTTTTACGATGGATTAATATTTTGAAAATATGGGTTTATATATGAATATCCTAACTTCACTATGACTAAATCTAGAGAAAATAATGGTAAGACAGATCCGAGGAACCGTGGTGCAGGGTTCTCGGCCGAGTCTCTAATAGAACGGAATGCACTAAGACCTTTTTCAATCCAAATATATTTCTGAGAGTAAAGCAAGTTCATGACATCAAACCTTGTAATATTGCGCTTGACGATTGTTTAGCCCAGAATTCTCTATATACTAATTTTAAGATTTTTAAGTGTGGCCACCGTGGGTGTCTCACGTGTCCACTCTTTAATACTTCAGCTTCATTTAGTTCGCCGTTAACTGGTAATTCATATTCTGTAAATCCGTATGTTGATCTTAATTGTTCTGCCACAAACTGTATTTATTTATTTTTCTGTGAGAAGTATGTTGGCAAGACCACCAAAGACAATTCGTTAGGAAAAAGCAATTGATTATGGGTAAGCATTTTTCTGGCCCCAGCCATGGCTGGGACAACTTTAGTATTCAGATCATAGACGTCGTCTACCCATCTAACACAGATTCCCCTTATAGATTTCAGAGAAAAATCCGAGAGCGGTAACTGTTCTGGATGTTACAACTTGAGTCAGTCTTCCCGTATGGTTTAAATGATAATGTCAAAGGGTTTTGCAATGCCACAGACCGCCATTCAAATATATCCAGTATTACCCAGCTATTTAAAACTCACCAACGTAGCCATCGCAGCCATGATTAGAGAAGGTAGCGCGTTGATTCACGCGTTGATTAGCTTGCGTACATTCCTGTATATGTTACCTGTGAGAGCTTCAAATTAAATAGCCACAGATGTACAACTACCTGTGTCTTCAGAGAATATAACGCCACTCACGATCACTAAAGTTTGTCAAAATATAGCGTATTTTCGACTGTATTGTCAAGAGAACATAATTAAAACATCCCAAGATCGGCTTTTCTTCAAACTCAAGTACTTAGATAAAGGACTAAACATAAGTAATTTACCACAAATCCTGAATGATTCAGAGGTACGCAACGCTGTACTGATATATTTTAATATCACAGAATCACCTTGCATTTCATACAAGTATACTAAAATATCTATCCATATACACTAAAATATTCAATTGCTCTAATGCTGTCAAGAGTTTGACTGAAACTTATACACGTTTGGAGGCTATAGTTGTGATTGTGAATCGTCGAAATTTATTTATTAACCATGCAAACATATTGTGACTCGTAATCTTGATATAGTCAGTAATAAGGACATGAAGCACTCCTGGTGAAGGGACCTAAATATAGAGAGCCGGGAAGCATAACTCTGGCCGACCAGAAGATAGTCCTGACTGTACAGGAAAAGTAAGTTATTGAGTCGTCAAAGCGAGAAAAAGTTGAACCTACATTACTCGCTGATTGGCTGGACCTCACCAAGAGCAACGTCGTTGAAAGAATCCACCATTTTGATAGAAGTACTCATCCCCAAGCGAAACAAGTATTGAGAAACCTCAATTCGGAAGAAGTTCCAGCAAATCCCCAGAGTAAATTCGTCATAGTCCCAACAGACAAATCTTCAAATAATATAATATTCATTTGTAAATATTATTGTTACAAGGTACTGGTTAAGGAATTGAGTATAAGCGCACCATCATTGAATGCGTCTACTTACTCCCAAACTGATTTTACTTATTTTATTCAACAATTACAAACGTTACTCAGGGAAAGATTTGTATTTGTCTTCCAACCAATCATAACGATATACCAAAAGGGTAATGGTCTCCCAAAATGCATAAAACACCATACAAAGCTAGATTCATTGTTGGTTCTAGAAGCTGCATTGCCAAGCTTCTTTCAGCCCTGTGGAGTAGATTCCCTCAGGAGGTAAAACATTTTCGTTAAGGTATTGCGCCACAATTTCTAAAAACTTTGGCGTTAAATGTATGTGGATATTGAAAATTTTTAAATATCTTACGGAAGAACTTGATGCGAAAGGACGCATACCGTGCAGATAAGTATCCACATGGGATTTCTCGACTCTCTATACCACAATATCTCATCAGGACGTTATTGTCTGTTTTTTTAGTTCATTTTTTAGCTCATTATTAGTATCGGTGTTCATGAAAATTGATCGCCGATATATTAATGTCAGAAGCCATAAAGCATTCTTTAGCTCTACTACATACAAGGGATATCATTCATGGGATGTTTCTTTGTTTATAGAAGTGCTCGAATTTCTCCTTAATAACATCTATGTGAAATTTGGCAATACATATATATCAAGAGAGCAAAAGTATTCCAATGGATACTAATTATGCACCCCTATTGGATGACCTTAATCCGTTCCCTTATGAATACGACTATGTGCAGGCGCAATCGCCTGAGTTTCGTATCTATGGTACAATTAAGACACATCAAATAAACATTTTGCTACACACTCAAATGTTGGGCTGAAATAAACAGCGGTCTCCCATTTCGGGGTTGATTTGCTGTCTACACCAACAGATTCCACAAAAGCATTGTATGTATGTTTGGATCCCGTAACACATTCAAATATGAACGACAAGTTTGTTTATCTGATGGATCCTTAATTTTTGTCAGTTTTTACTATGTATGAAAAATGTAAGTGTCAATTGACCTGGTTAATGCAGCAAAAGTTGAAAAGACTGTCTTTATTTGATACTTATTTGTACTCGTCCTCGTCCAGAAAAATCAGTTACAAATCTACTGAAGTAAGTCCTTTAATGAGTTTGTCTGACGAGTTTTGGAATGCTATAAATAAGCTAACACACTTTGTCCGGCTCAGTATTTAACGATATTAATATGCCCAATTGGTGTGGATTTACGTTTGGATCATTAAGCTAGTAACACTCTTACTTCCCTCAGTTTTTTAATTGTAATTGTTGTGCATTTCATTCAAATCGGTGTTAAATTTACTCGTAATAACAATAAAGGTGCTGGATTCCAGGTCAATTTTCATCTATCACAATTTCGCGGGTTTTGTGCACTTAATAGGTCATGTGAGTCATATATCGCGTCATATATCGCTCCAATCTGATAGTTTCTATGATAAAGCGATTTTTCATCAGTTCTCTCTAGTTTTCATGAATTAGACGGAGTAAATGTGCCTTTCGGCAATGGAGGATATCTTTTGAGACCATATATAGTTATCAGATTTGAATTCAATAGTTAGCCGTCCTCCACATAAGAATTCCATCGAGGTATTCTAGGATAGGTGAATCCCCTAAATGTATTAGAATTGGACTATAATCATACCGTTTATCCTGGTAGTAGTAGATTCAATTCTGCGTTGCATTCATATATATGATCATGTTCCGGAGACAAAAAAAAGAATACATGCGGCAAGAAAGGTGTATAGCCCACACATGTCTGGTTTCACCCCACTCCCCGTTCCCTGACTATTTTGGTTAATTATCACTGAGACTAAGAAGCTGAAATCCACCACCTTATCTTTGAGTCATGCTTAATCAATACCGTGATTAATGTGAATACACCCCATATGGCTACGTTAAAAAGATTTTTTTGGTCGACTATTCCGATGGATTCTTCGTAGGAAAGTATTACAGGATACGAAATAAAATGCTATTGGACATTAGTATAAAGGAAGGGTGTGAAATAGAAAAAAAAGAAGTGAGAATCATGGCAGCTGAGTGGCTGCATCGTATAGATAAAGTTCTCCATTATTTGATAAAAATAGCCTACTAAGAACAAAACATCATCTCAGTGTACATGATCTCTGGAGCTACGTTTCATAACTTGTGTCTAATTCTGCTGAAGCCCGGGACTGGGGTCCGTTTAAACGCCATGTCTCTCTTGTCCAGTGAAGGAGGAATATCAGTACAGTTCCCTTGTATAAGCTTAAGCGTTTTCCGAAGAGAAGAACCTCACAGATGAGAACACTATTGGTTAAAGTTCTAACGAGTATTTTAGTTCACGGAATCAACTTCCTGGATTCTGTAAACCCAATATCAGACTCAGAAGGCTAATTGTTGCAAAAAAGAGAAGCTGTGGGAGATCTGGTTTACATGCTTTTGGTGGCCATCTTAGATTCTACATGTTAGTAAAGCTCCAAAAGGCATTATAGTGTACAGAATAAACTCCTGAAACCCACCAAACCGGATAATATATCCAATATATTCAATATATGTGAATTTAGCGATCATTTGGTATTTTGGCGGCCATTTTGGATTTTAGAGGTTAAAGACGCTAAACCACCAAAGTTTCTTGGTCTCGAAAAGCTTATTTCTTTGACAAATAGAAGCCACGAATAACAAATTTAAGTGAATTTGGTTGCCATTTTGCGTCATCTTGAATTTGAGGCAAAATCCAGGGTGGTCCTAGCTCACACTTCGATCAGCATAGGTATAAGATAGTGAATCCACACAGAAAACTTTGACAGGAAAAGCGTTTAGTTTTTCCACAGCTGGGACCTGTTTTTTAAGTCCCACCACTTGCATATCGCCCCAATTTACCAGGAAATGGCCCGACTCAATCAAAGAAAAGAATTCGGACATAAATCTGTCCGTTCCTGGACTTCTTTTATTACAGCATTTTTATGTAGGAGAGTCTTCTTCATACCGGAGCGGGCTTTCCATGTCTTCTGCCATCTATGCCTGGAGATTTTGGTACGTTATCCAATAACAATGCCTTAAGTATGTAGACTTTCATAGAAGGATCTTGCTGCATTAAACAGGTTTCATGCTGTTTAATTACCTGACTAGAAAAATAATTTTAAATGAAAAGAAATAGTTGAAAGATTTTTCTCCGTGGTCAACCCATCTCGATCCAGATCTCGCTAATATTTCGTCAATATATTCGTGCCTTTTGAACTGATTTTTTTACTTTTTCTCCTGTAACTCTTCTACATTCTAATAGACTCTCTCTCGAATATCTTCTAATTGAAGCTCTACCTTCAGCCTTTCTATATTTTTTGACGCACATGGTACCGTTAAATCTCCTATTTGCCAGCAACAGTGTTAAAAATAATTGGACACTGTGCAATCTGGCCTGTACGGGGCAGCAGCATATTGTCTTTCGCTCTTCATTGCAAAACTGATACCGTTCGTCGACATGTAACTCCTAACTGTAAACATGATGAACATCCTCAAAATACTTGTAAATATAAGTTCATTCACGAAAATATCGAACTGTAAACATGATAACTTTCATCCATATGTAACTCGTCTTATCCCGTCCATTGGACGTTCAGCAATTTAATTGGTGGCGGTGGATTACGTTAAGTAAATGCGATTAGTGGTGGTTGATTATGTCCAACAATCTAACTGGCGGTGATTGATGACGTCTAGCAATATAACTGATATGTTTAGAGAATTCAACAAACCTTATAAATATTTTTACCCCTCGGCCAACTTTGGCCTAGGGGTATTGTGGTCATCATGTACGGCTGTCCGTACGTACGTCCGTACGTCCGTACATACGTCCGTCCGTCCGTTACCGCGATATCTACAGAACCGTTTCATGCATGGCAACCAAACTTGTTACATCTATTTATCTTCACGTAAATCAGAAGCCTATCGAAAATGAGTCATCTCGGACAATATTTTGCAGAGTTATGCCCTTTTTTACAAATAAAAATCCATTCATGATCTGTTATTGTGATAATTTCAGAACTGTTCCATATACAACATCCTAACGTCATACAGTTGTTTCTCTTGACCTGAACTAGATGCCTATCGAAAATGAGTCGTGTCAGAAAGTATTTTGCAGAGTTGTGCCCCTTGTCTAATAAAATCCGTTACCGCGATATCTACAGAACCGTTTCATGCATGGCAACCAAACTTGTTACCTCTATTTATCTTCACGAAAATCAGAAGCCTATCGAAAATGAGTCATCTCGGGCAATATTTTGCAGAGTTATGCCCCTTTTTACAAATAAAAATCCATTTATGATTTATTGTGATAATTTCAGAACCGTTCCATATACAACATCCTAACGTGATACAGTTGTTTCTCTTGACCTGAACTAGATGCCTATCGAAAATGAGTCGTGTCAGAAAGTATTTTGAGTTATGCCCCTTCCTCCACTAATTCCTATGTTAAGTTTGCATATAATTTCTATATCATGTTTGTATACTATCACATTTATTTATTGATTGGATGACTGATTTATTGATTTATTCTCTTACACAATGCGAAGAATGCCTGCAAATCTGTTTTGAAAATGACACTAGATGCCTGTCAAAAATGAGTCGTGTCAGAAAGTATGCCCCTCGTCTAACAAAATCCACTAATTCCAATGTTAAGTTTGCATATTATTTCTATATCATGTTAGTATACTATCACATTTATTTATTGGTTGGATGACTGATTTATTGATTTATTTTCTTAGACAATGCAAAGAATGCTTGCAAATCTGTTTTGAAAATGACATACATGTGCCATTTAGTATACATGTACTGTATTTGTCTAGCCATGTGTACTGTTGTTTTAGTGAGACATCGATACAGCTCTTTCAATTTATTCCAGAAACAAATTAATTTAAGGGGAGGAAAACTTTTCTTTTTTTTTCAAAGAAAGTACACTTACAATACCAGGGGTAAATATTTCTTCCCACAAGCCAATCAATTGGTAGAGACACCCTTACATTATAATAGCTGGGGTTCAGAGCCGAGGGGTTTCGATAGCGCAGCTTCATGTTAATATTTGGGATGGATTCGTCGATCCAGATTCTGTTACAACCTGGTGGGATATACAATATGAGTGGTATATACGATGTGGCCTTGTGGTTTCCTCAAGCGGAGAATCACAGACAATGTATCAATTATGTGACTAAACACAGCTTGCCACAACCGGACATAATCTACCAATGAACATGGGTTTTTTAACCGCTGGCTTCTGTCAAAGCCTTCCGTGGGATCTGCGCTCCGTTATTTCCTTAGGACATGGTTGTAGTGCCTGATATTCAATAAACCCACACACCATTGAGTCGAGTTGATGGGCTGTGAAATATGGGTTTACGGGAGAAATGGCTCGAATCTAAAGATAGGCAGCCACGGCAGGGTATTGATGTTAAAACATAAAACAACCACTCAAGGTCTCAATAACTCCAACAGGAAATTCAAAAGGAATCTTCTATTGGAAGATGAATACAATTGGATATAATTAAAGATCGTAAATCACACACACATACATACGCGCCCACACACAGAGAGAGAGAGAGAGAGAGAGAGGGAGTGGGATGACTATGCAAGAAAGAACAACGAAGACTGCTCGCAGTCGGTTAGTGGAGGAACCCCCTAAAATGCCTGTTCTTTCGGAAGTTGAACGTTCCCATACCTGAGCCGCTGAGACAAAATTTTTCGGGACAAAATATTTTGGACCGATTTATGATTTTTTCCATAAGAGATATTCTGGTATCTTTTGTGAAACCAATTATTCCCAGGAATCTTGTGATGTTCATTGAATCAAAGCTTTTTAAGATGAAATCTCAACGAGAATCAAAGTCTTTTATCACTTTGCTGAAAGTTTGGTGGCCTTTATGGTCTTTAAGCTCCCTGCATGAATACACAACTTGCTTTTATATTAACCCTATCTAGCCTGGGCTTTTTGGGACCTGTCCAGGCCTGGGGGGCCGAAATGGCCCCCCTAATTATTGTTTTTACCCCTTGAGCTAGGGAGCTGAAACTTACCACGCTATACCCTTGGGTCAAGCTCTACCAGAAAATGTAAAAAAGTCCAAGATTGTCGCTTTGATGACGTCATTTTCAAAAATGGCATTTTTGGGTCGATTTTCGGTCGGATTTTCCGAATTTTTTATTTATGCAATTTCTCCGGAAAAACTGCATGATAAATTAGTAAATATTAATGCGATGTGAAATAAAATACTTTTTGCCCACTTTTCATCGCGGAAAAGCAGAAATTTTGAAGACATATGACAAAAACATCACTTTTCTGGTACCCCACGTGGCCGCCATCTTGAATTTACCCATGCTCCTCTGCTCGGGGGGTATGCAGATAGGCTCAAAATGACCCCAATATGATAAGCTATAAAGTCAAGGAGTTTCAGCTCTCCATTTTTTGTCGTTCCGGAGATAGCGCAGAAAGCTTGGTAGGGGGCCATTTCGCCGCCCTCCCCCCGGGCCAGGTAGGGTTAAGTTGTAATCAGCCTCAAATCTAGGCTGAAATCGATGTCTCTCAAACTCAGCGAAAGTGACATATGTTACAACAGGTACAAAATGACCACAAAAAACTAAACTTGTTTCTACCATTCACGAGAAAATAGAAGGAATTGATCTTTAAAAATCAACGGCATGGCATGCCGTTTATTTTTCCACGACCGTGTCAACAAGTGTATAGACGTGTGGTGCATTCTGCCCACGTATGCTATGCGATATTACCGAATTTTAGGCACGAGCCATGACGTTATCCCACGGCTGCAGATGTTCAGCATTCAGATTCGTGAGCGTTGCTGAAACATCTGAAGTTGATAAAGCGACATATTCAGAAGACAAAAAAGGACACAGACTTCGAAAATCTCTTCTTCAATTATTGTTATAACCATAACAGCAGGTGCAATGGGGCTTTTGAATAGTCCACATGGTATTAAATATTATATATGAAGCTGTACATTTATATATTTCACAACAAAAGAGGATGGCGGATAGATTTATATTAGGCAAATTCCGGCAATGAAGCAAGGCTGTAGATGGACAGTTACACCTGTTAGCCTGGTACTATCACATAGTTTATGCCATTTCACCTGTGGTACACACCGCTACACGGAATCTTGCCCGCTATGGCACGTGCCTTTACACCTAACGAGAAACGGTTTCATCTCAAGCTGTATTGAACACAGATCGCTGGCCGAACATGAAACTGATAGCAGAGACATGATCTCACGAGCTCAAAGAAGTAGACGGCAAATGAAGACAAACTCTGCTCGTGTTTCACGCCTCGTGACCTAACCGGGTAAGACTGTCGCTGAACGGCAATAATTGACTGATCCTTGTCCGTGTGCTACAGGCAGAACTCTATACCTCATTAAATTGTGCTAATTCGGCGGGAGAAGCTGAGTGGTGGAAGCTCACTGGAAACACAGCGCTTCCCACTTCTATATTAAATCAATCGAAGAATGTATTTCCGCACATCGCTGTATTAAAATCAGCATTCGGAGCGGATCCTTTATTCTATGAGAGTTACGCTGCGGCGCTGGAGTGCGGATCAAGTTTTACCATCAAAGACAGTTAAGCGTTAACGGATACAGACACCGTGAGTAAAATTTTACCAAATTTTCTTTTATCCGTTACATGTACATATTCTCGCCTAGAAGATGAAACCAATTGTACTCATGACTCGCTTACAAAATCAAGTTTGAAAGTTTCCTTGAACCTAAATCTTTTTAGTTCAATCAATTCATCATTAATTCATGTTTTGTTCTGAACTTTAATTATACCGATCCAAAATACTGTCCTTATTGGGTACAAATGAATCAAATCAAGACAACTTTGCGTTGTTTTCAATGAAAAATTGTATTCTGTCAACTACCCTGTCTTTATCTATACCTCATATTGTTGTATTTACTTTATCCCCATTTCTTGATTCTTTTTTTATTTCCTTCACTATAATCAATGGGCTACAAACGTTAATGTATACAGGCGTACGTCAGATTCGATAATCAGAATGTGACGCGTTGTCGTCCACTGAGATGTTCCATGCCAGTCATCACGAGACTTTCTTTCTATACGCTAATATAACACTACTATCATATAAACATGTAGTTATAACTTTGGAATTGCGATCAAGGAAAATCATCTTATTGAAGGACGGCGAACCAGTAAGCCACGATGTCAAAGTCTTAACATGTTATAACACTGACAAATACAGTTTTTGAATGGATTTCCATGCCGCTGGCAAAAGTTAGTTAGAATGTTTATTAGTCCGGCCACGAAATCTAAACTGCGCTTTATTCACTAGGCACGTGTATACCCAGGACCGTGGGTGATAGGAACTTGAAATATGGGAGATCGCTGGTTTAGCCGTGAAGAACGAGTTTGTAATAAATAAATCTAATAATTCATAGAAATGGCTACATATTTCATAAATTGTAGAACCTGTTGAAAGAAGATTCACTGTGTTTCAAGTAAAGAAAAAAAACAAAAAACAATTTCAGTTTTGAAGTTCTGGTGATCATAAATATTCATTAAACTTGATATCTTCAAGTTCATTCCAGCTAAAGTTATTCCGAATTTGTTTGTTAGGAAATTTGGGGATGATGGCTGACTTAACAAAGATAAACCGACCCGATGCACCAGGTGTAGACAGGATATTCATCGGTTGGGATTTGTGTTTAACCAATTTCACGCTAAATAGGGTAAATTTGTCCTATCAGCGAAAATGAGAGAGGCAGAAAGATGGAATAACCGCTGTAATTGCCATCTACGCCTCAGTGATTTGTTTCAGAATCTACTTCCGATTTCCGGAATTCGAAGACACGGATTGGATAATAATGATTCATAGTTCAGCAGAAGCGCTATTTCAATTATATGATTGGGCTTATTGACTTTCAATTTTCCCAGTATTCTTTTGATTGTTTAAAAATGTTTCGGATAGAATGAGCATATGACAGCGCTAAAAATTATATTCAGTTTGGTCCCGAAAGGCAACATAATAATACTTTGACAGTTTCATAATCGCATCTTTTCGGATAGTTGCCAAATGCTGAAGGGGCTCCTTATATGGCGTATACATATGTCGTCTAGTCGTATTTGTTAGAATTAATTAATCATGGCAAGGCTAGTTCAATATGGTAACTAATGTGTCTACAAATAGTGTGCGCTAGGGAAATGTCCGGTGCTAAGATTCCTTCGTGTAGTTCATCTATCCGTTTGAATACCGAGTACCGTTACCTCATTCAACCTATCAAAGTGTCTCACATATAACGGTAATACATGTTCCTGAATTTAAAGAATTAAAAAAGGAATTCAGTTATAGCTGACCAAGCGTATTCATACTGGATATAATTACTTCACGATGTTGAAAACAGTTCCTGCTCATCAACTGTCTGGCTTCAGTTATACACAATTGCATAACAAATACATGTATCTGGACTGTTCACATTTATATTACTATGATTCAATACTGATTGTATCCGGTATAGTTATTCTACTGTGTTTATTGTACGGATGGGAGTCTTTTGGCAAACACGATTCCATCAATTCCAGGCTCAGCTCGCGCATACAAAGAGTTGGATTGTTCTTCAAACGGAGTAGACCTAGTCGGCATTTCCAAATATTCAATATTTCAACTGATTACTTAGCAGTGACAAATAGCAGACGTGTTCTCTTGCCAAAATCTGTTTAGTCGTATTTGTAGTAAACACAATAAATCAATTAACGTTCCCATCATCCCAGACATTGCCGGTACGTAGTGAATTAAGGTTGAACTTCACCAATGTCGGTTCAGTAATCCGTACACACATGTCCTCATGTTCTTTGCAAACAAGAATCAGATAATACCCTCATATAGTACACCATTTGGATCTGTTCATACCCCAAAACGTTTCGTGGATAATTTGTAGAAATGGGAACTGACTCGAAGCATCAGTGCACCGAAGCCACATAAGTTTCGCTCTTATTTATGAAATTTCTCTTCTGGAAAACTCTGAAAAGAAACCATAGAAACACAGAATTTAACATTTACATCTTCTCATGCAGACACAATTCTATCATTTAATGGATATGAAGGCCTACTAGTATAAAATATATCTTCATTATGGTTATGAGGTTCCCGAGAACTCTTCATAGTGCTTTGAAGGGGACATTAATGGTAGGGGCGTTTTGGTTGGCTCAGCCGAATATTGCCGCGCTCCAGACAGTGTGACGCCATACTGCCGGGTAGATATATAGATTAGTCCTGGCATAAACCTTGATAAACGGAGACAGTGACCCTGTCCCTCCTCAGCGACTGCACGTAAAGTAGTCCAAATGCGGCTGTGATGTCATAAGGCTATTAAATATTTATGACCTTGGCGCTCAGAACACTTCTTCAAATTGAAATATGTAAGATAACAGCAAATACGACTGGGGAGCATTGATAGGATATTAATTTATTAAGATTGATGTTGTGCGTGTGGGTGACGCGACCTTGGATGTCGTGCGTGTGGGTGACGTAACTGTGGATGTCCTACGTGTGAGTGACCCGACGTTGGAAGTCGTATGTGTGGGTGACATGTGGGTGTTTTACAACCAAATATCTGCTTTGTGGATTAGAGTCGATGGATGCCTGTATGTACATTTAACAAACACGGTAATTAACATTTAAGTCAACGAATAAATAAATAAATCATCAAGATAAATAGATAATAAAGAAGAGCCGCGCAGCTGTCGACTTGTCATCTTACATGTTCCTTGGAAGAGGTGTCCATTAACTGTTTTACCGGCTGTCTTATTTTCGACCGCACAATGACCACTATCCACGCTAACCAGTCATTAGCTATACCAGGCCTGATCGATCAATCAAACAGGTGCCCGTTCTTCTCTAACTGATAGTTAGGGTAGAGGCCCGCCACTCGCTAAAACCAACACACGCCACCAGGACTGAGTAATTGTGTAACGTCGTTTGCCAAAGCGCAGTAATGCCTAAATATCCATATTTTATCACCCTATTTATATATATATATTTACTAAGCATCAGCAGCTGTACGTATTTGCAATTAATATATTTCAAATGGTTAAGGCTGCGCATAAAATACCACATTGTCGCCATTCAGGTGTTTGCGACCATCATCATTATGTAGTCAACCTCAGTCTGTGAGATACATTTGATCTCAACCCAGGTTGGAGGAATTGTTATCCGCAGTAGATCTCACACAGGCGCTGTTAATATCTCTCCTAAAGAACACATCAAATCTGTATACGGCAATGGTCGAAGACTGGAATAAAAGTCCCCCAAATCTAATTGCCAACTTTCCAGAAAAAATGACATGGCCTCGAAAGCACAATTTACATCCTGTGTTGTAATTCAAAACGAAATATATTCTATTTATCCATGAGCATATCTGGAGGCTGGGCTCTGATTGCTTGAATAGAAGAAATTCGTCAAGGATTCAGAAATGGTTAACGCAAATGTAATAAGAAAGGATAGAATAAGTAGGCTACATGTACTCCACGTGCAGTTGATGTTCTCATGAAGCTTATTGTTTAACCATTGTGGTGGTGGGGGGGGGGGGGGGGGGAAGGAATAAAGCATGAAGGACCGATCTGTGTTATGCAGGAAACTAGCCTGTTTATGCGAACCATTATTTTTTTTATTTGGTGCTAATGCTGTTCTTTGAATTAGGTGTTAGATTATGGACGCGGAAATTCTTCAATGGAAGACGATTGAATATTGAATGTCGTACTAGACGCTTGTATTGTATTGGAAAATGCGAATGCTTATTTGCATGAACATCTGTTCAGACGAATGTCCACATATCCGATACAAAATATTCATCACGCTCAAAATAATCAAGTCTTATAAATTCCCTTGCTAACGGTGAGGGAAACAAGGAGAGAGAGACAGAGAGAGAGAGAGAGAGAGAGAGAGAGAGAGAGAATTATGGTTTAACGTCGCGTTCAGCAATTTTTCAGCTATATAGCTACGATCAAACAAAATTCTAAGTACTCAAGCCAATAACTTAGTAATCCAACACATTAAAACATACACACATTAAAACTTATGCAGCCTACAGCACAGAACACTTATTGATTGTCTCCCTTTCGTTACCTTTCTAACTGCCTGGAACGTCTTCCAGATAACGTCAACCATGTTAAACTTGATACAGGTATCTGATCGCCATTCAGTTGTCCTCACTTGTCCATGAAGACTTTCCGCATTGACAATAAGTGGTTACATTGTATCATCCAAGTATCCATCCATGTAAGGAATGCAGTGTTCGTAACAGTGATTGTAGCACTCAATTGTCCATGGGTTAGAGCCGCTCTGCCGATGTGTGAAAGTTTGCCAGTTACTTGACGATGAACGGTGGTTCTCCCTGGATCTCTAGCTTCCTCCACCACTTAAACCGCCATATAAGTGAAAGTGTGACATTAAAATAATTGATGCTATGATGACAACGCTCGATTTCTTCATCTATATATGCAATAATGTGTTCCTAATGGCGACACAATACATGGTTTTACTTTTGATCAGTATGAATTGGTGAGTCATTTTCAACAGTTTTCACGTTCACACATTAAATCTTTAATGGTCAGTGTTTATTTGGATACTATGAAAATCACATGACATACATAGTGCTGAAGCGTTACCTGCCTTCACGTTTAGCTGCCTTACATAGTGTTAGCTAAACAACGAGGCCAGAGATCGTATCAACGCCGTATAAACTTCTATCAATTCGACGCCTTCAGGTCACTTATAAACATGTCATCGAAATATACCGGTACAGCATTTCTTCCATCGTCGTATATGGGGCTTCTAATTGTTTCCTCACGCGGGATCTAAATTAGACGTTGTGATACAAAAATAAGTCCGCCCTAGGTCTCACACAGGCGCTGTTAAGAACACTCCTAGGGAATACATTACATCTGTATACGGAAATGGTCTTAGACTGTAATGATCTAATTGCCAACTTTGCAGACAAATGACATGGCCTCGAAAGCACTAGTTACATCCTGTGTTGTAATTCAAAACGACGCCTTCAGGTCGCTTATAAACATGTCATAGAAATATACCGGTACCGCATTTCTTCCATCGTCGTATATGGGGCTTCTAATTGTTTCTTCACGCGGGATCTAAATTAGACGTTGTGATACAACAATAAGTCAGGGCATTGCTGATCTTGACGGAGAAGGTTTCAGGTGCTGATACAGCTGTAGGACCTTTCCTTGGAAGTTCATTAACCTGACAGATTTGGACTAGTTTAGATTCATCGCTCAACGCCTAACTTCTCCCCGTGAGAAAAGTACTACCGCTCTTTGGTCCAATTCTGGCTTCCGGTTTTCCACATTCGTGCGATTCCATCTTAGCCCTTCGTGGAGAGGTCGTATCGGTATAGGCGATAGACATTTTTGGTCAGGCACACTATTGCATGTCTTGTTTCCATTGTTATAATGTGATGGGGAGAAATAGCGGCTAACCAGCTGGTGTATTCATGTGGTTCATCCCATTGTGTGGTAGGGCTTTATTATCGGGAAACTCTATATCGAGCATTGACACAAACAGGAAACGTCCAAGTATGGAAACTCATTATTTATTGAGGAATTTGGGGGAAGCCAGCTGACATTTGTACCGAGATGGACAGCAGTATTCCAAGACTGTTCTTTACTTATGTCTGTGTGATTACTTGTAATTTGTACTTGTTTCCGATTGACTCATTATAACAATTATCTCAGTTTAAATATCCCAGCGGTTTGGAGACACACTGCCGCCTTCTCAACATCATGGTTATTGTGAACCACAGGTTAAATATAGCATTATTCTCATTTTTCTCCTGAAATGACATAGATAAATGGAATATTTGGTAATCTAACTCATCATATTTAATAGTTTTCCCCAATATCACTCAAGTTATAAATTGGGTGTTATCATGGGTCATTATTTCTCTCAATATCCAGTAATGCGATGACATGACCTCTTTCGGTCTCTAAATATATAATTGCTACGGCATATACGTAACATTGCATTCAACATGCCATGATTTTCACATGAACTCTCACAATGTATGGATGACCGACTATGAAGTACTACACAACATGAGGATGACCAGGCTCAACCCTGGCTTACTGACCGGATTGTCCTAGCATGAAGATGAGATATATCTTCATGGTTATAGTGGAAGGGGTGTTACCGGTTGATTGGATCCAACTTTACCATTGCGGAAACCTGGCGGAAAATTCATTACCAACTCATTATATTATCTTTCAGTCACACTGACCTGTGGACAGCACACAGCGAACTAGGAACCACTGACTACTAACTGACATACAATGGTTAACAACCGTCGTCAAATGGTTAGTTGAGATTTGATCGGCAGTCTACTGGCTTTAAACTTCTTTTACACATATGTCCATGCAAAAGTCAGGGAACGTCCTTGCGATTTAGTAGCAAATTTGCTCTGGATTACGTGACAATGGTTACCTTGTCGAATTTGAAGAGTGTTAGTGGACATTGTCACAATTTGTTCCTCTGTATGGTGACGTTCCACGTCGAACGTCACCTGTTGGCGTCAAAGGACGTGGTATGCTTGCCAAAAGACCTGCAAGTCCATTAATCGAGATATTGTCTCGTTCTGTTTGAAACATAACTTCCAATTGCCCTGTCTCGTAGGATGAACCTCTCTTGTCGCCACTACATGGCACTTTGAGGTTTAAATGCTGAGGCACAGCAACCTGGGGTATGGGTATCAAAATTTATTTTCATCTACATTTTTTGGAGGAGACCTTACCACCCCAAACATTGCTGCATGGAGCGCAAACGATGAGATCGGTCAGTTAAAAAGCATGTTGCATCCCAATGCCCCCACCGATGACGTCTCGTGTGGGGCAAACAAGGACAATGTCCGTGAGGTGGTAAGTTTGCTACCGTTCTTGTTGGCGTGCTCACATTTGTTCTTCACAAATGTGATAGGATGGTTTGTATTCGAATTCTTGCACGATGACGGCGTAGTGATGGCTATGTATACAAAAGACAAGTTCCTAAGGAGTTGACAGAGCTATGCAAATGAATTCCACGGATAGTCTAAACTTAACACGGAGCAAAATGTAACTACGGTGCCTTTGATGAATTAGTTCTGGTGAACCATCATTTTGTAGGTTTGCACATTGCTTGAAGATAATTATGCGCCCCATAACAATGAAGCGCCTCTACACAAGACTCGCATGATGGTGAGTTTTGAACATGTATATCAATTTATATTGACATGTATGTTATCAACACTGATCCATACTTTGCATACGCGAATGTATGTAATATACAAATATAGATATGAGTATTTTAAAGACCATAGTTTTTGTTTCTTTCCATTTCTTGTATTTTTGTCAATTTTGTTTGTAAAATTCTTCTGTAATTCTTAGTTAAATTCTTTGAAATTATTTCTTGTGTGGCTTTGTTTTTGAATGATTGAATTTTTAGGGATTATGTGGTTCTCAATGTTTATTTCCTTCTAATTTCTCCTCTTTAAATTTAAATGTATCCATTTTTTACGCAAAACTACGCTTCACATTCAAATTTCCATCTATTTTGACAATGAACTGAACAGAGAGAGATAATGTGGACAGGCCTGAATCCACAACAGCTTGTCACGATTTGATATGGATAACTTCAACGTCATTGTCATGCTTGAAGTTTTAGTACCCAACAAAAATATCTACTTAATTTTCAAAAGAAATAAGATTGCGAGAAAAATATAGCGTGAGTAACTCTACAACACCAAAGAAATTGTCTACTCATTTCTTCTGTAAATTTTTTTTTTTTTTTTTTCAAATTGTAATGGCTGCTACAATACGACTTGTTTCCACGAATATCAAGGATTGACTGATAAAATCAAATAGAGCTTTTCTATCATATGCATACGCAGACATAACATTTGAAGAAAACAAACCGTTAAGGATGAACGGATATTGGACGCCTGGGGTGACCTCAAATCATAATTTAATGAGGATTTTGATTAAAAACAAACTTGATTGAAATCGACATAGAAGGCTGTTGAGATACATGAAACGCCAATTACTCTCCCAAATACACTGTCCATTTAACGTCCATATTAAAATAATATAAATATACAAATGAAATTGAGAAAATCGGCAATACACCTGTTATGCTCTGTGAAGATAGAAACCAAGATCTAGATATAGACATTTGCATACAGGTGAATAACTCAAACGATAGAAATACTGTAATAAATCTGAAGGAAGAAACGGGTGTATTGATTCCTGGAGGGTGATGCAGATATACACTTACATGACGAATAAACCTCCTCGGAAGCAAGCAAGACTAGGCTTCTTTATAATAAGCGAGCATATAGTCGGTATAACAACTAAATCTGGCATAAATCATGGATATACAATCTTAAAATTATTCATGGACATTTCCTGAATTAGAGTGATTTTCCCTACATTTCATCTTGTATAACTACAATTCAATTTCAGGGCGACAAAATCTCTGAATTTCAAGAATTATTCCATGGATTCAGTGGTGAATACTCTGGAATTCAGGAAATGGTCCCGAATTTCAAGCTGAGATCACTGAAAATGAACTGTGGTTCAACAGGCTTGACATTAAAGAATAAATCCTGATTTTTTTTTGAGCGTGTACAATCTACCATTCAGTTACAAATAACGTTAAGTTACCAATATACAAACTTTGAAAGTAGTCGCGGTTTCTGGAAAGTAAATTGCTCCCAGCTAAGAGATGTAGAATACGTTGCTTTAGTAAGTCGTTTGATAGACAAAACAATAGAAAAATACCGTCGTTATATGATACACTGTAGATTAACAGTCCATAAATATTAAATTATTTTTAGAGACATTATTGGTGAAAATACGAGGCGATACAGTTAAGTATTCGTTGATTGAGAAAAAAGAAAACAATTTGGAATCAAACATTGGAACAATACAATTCAAAATAGTTCATTATTTCAAGAAGGTTAACGGGGACAGAAACGACTTAAAAGAGATAAGAAAGATACAAGGAATAATAATGCGAAGTTTATCGCATTCACAGCGCATAGATACAGGTGGGGGGGGGGGGGGGGGGAAGAACAATTAATTACTTTCTTGAATGGAAAAGCCCAATCCTACTTCAACAAGTTATAATATATATATATAATAGAAAAGATATATTAACTGAGCCTAGAAAACATTACAGTGAATCATACGCGGAAAGAAAAAAAAGACGGATGAATAATTTATCAAACGCTAAGTCAAAAGACTTTTCAGACAAAGAAGCACAAATATTACAAGTGTAGCTTACATATGACGAACTAACAAAAGTTTTGAAAATTTACAAAAATGACAAATACACACGTCTAGACGGTAACCCGGTAGATATACAAAAATGTGTATTGGACTCTCAAAATGCAAAAACCCCCTTAGAAAGCTAGATCCATAGCTGGTTCTAGATGCTGCACCACTAAGCTTCTTTCAGCCCTGTTGTCGAGGGACCTTCAGGAGGTATAAGCATTTTGGGAAAGGGATTGCGTCACTATTTCTAAAACCTCTTACGTTGAATGTATGTAGTTATTGAAAAATTCAAAATGTCTTACGGAAGAAATTGATGCTAAAGTTCACATATCTTACAGACATGTATCCACATGCGATTTCTCGATTTTCTAAACTACAATCCCTCATCAAGACCTTATTGATCGTCAAAGTTCATTAATAGTATCTGTGTTGGAGAAAACTGATCGCCGATATGTTAATGTCAGAAGCCATAACACATTATTTAGTACTACTTCATATAGGGATATCCTTCATGGGATGTTACTATATTTATTGAGTTGCTTGGATTTCTCATTAAAAATATCTCTGTGATATTCTGCAACACAACACCCGTTTTGGCTGACCTATACATGTTCTCTTGTGATTGCGACTATAAGCAGGCGCTTTCAAAAATCGAACATTTCAAAGTCACTTCCATTTCATTCACCAAACGCTACATAGACGATCTTCTCTCTGTGGATAATCGCTATGACACATTGAAGGATATATATCCACCATCACTGGATTTGAAGGAAACTACAACCCGAACGGCACATCACATTTAGACCTTTATCTCTATAAAAATGAAGCGGGCCTTATCTCTCGTCGAATTTACGATAAAAGAGATTTCGATATCGTAAACTATCCGTATCTGGACGGCAGTAGTATACAAAGGCTAAATTGGCGTAATAGCGCCTCACTGCGCATGCGCAGAACCTTGTGTGACGTCATAAGTGTGTTTGTGCGCATGCGTGATGTGTGGGAGGTGGGTACAAGATGGCCGCGAGTGTCATGTGTGGGAGGTGGGTACAAGATGGCCGCGAGTGTGAGTGAGTGCAAGATGTGGGAGGTGGGTACAAGATGGCCGCGAGTGTCATGATGTGGGAGGTGGGTACAAGATGGCCGCCAGTGTCATGATGTGGGAGGTGGGTACAAGATGGCCGCCAGTGTGAGTGAGATGTGGGAGGTGGGTACAAGATGGCCGCCAGTGAGTGGAAGATGTGGGAGGTGGGTACAAGATGGCCGCCAGTGTGAGTGAGATGTGGGAGGTGGGTACAAGATGGCCGCCAGTGTGAGTGACATGTGGGAGGTGGGTACAAGATGGCCGCCAGTGTGAGTGAAAGATGTGGGAGGTGGGTACAAGATGGCCGCCAGTGTGAGTGAAAGATGTGGGAGGTGGGTACAAGATGGCCGCCAGTGTGAGTGAAAGATGTGGGAGGTGGGTACAAGATGGCCGCCAGTGAGTGGAAGATGTGGGAGGTGGATACAAGATGGCCGCCAGTGTGATTTGGTGGGAGGTGGGTACAAGATGGCCGCCAGTGTCAGTGAGATGTGGGAGGTGGGTACAAGATGGCCGCGAGTGTCATGATGTGGGAGGTGGGTACAAGATGGCCGCCAGTGTCATGATGTGGGAGGTGGGTACAAGATGGCCGCCAGTGTGAGTGAGATGTGGGAGGTGGGTACAAGATGGCCGCCAGTGAGTGGAAGATGTGGGAGGTGGGTACAAGATGGCCGCCAGTGTGAGTGAGATGTGGGAGGTGGGTACAAGATGGCCGCGAGTGTGAGTGAGTGCAAGATGTGGGAGGTGGGTACAAGATGGCCGCGAGTGTCATGATGTGGGAGGTGGGTACAAGATGGCCGCGAGTGTGAGTGAGATGTGGGAGGTGGGTACAAGATGGCCGCCAGTGTGAGTGAAAGATGTGGGAGGTGGGTACAAGATGGCCGCCAGTGTGATTTGGTGGGAGGTGGGTACAAGATGGCCGCGAGTAGTAAAATGTATAAAAGGAGTCGATTTTTAGGGAAAGGGTGTATTCAATCTGACTTACCTGACCTGACTTGATCAGCCAGCCAGCCAGCCTGCCTGTCTATCCGCTTGTATGAGACGAAAAGCATGAGACGTGGAGAAGATTTTCCCTTTGACCCAGCAGTACCTCCGGTTGAAGTCTTGCCTGAAGATGAGCGTGTCAGGGACATTTATCAACGTCACTGGGCTACCATACGCCATTGTTTCCACCGTGACCGTCGTCTATTGGACTTGTATAATTTTCGGTTGGAGGACCTCACGTATCTTCCTACTTACGCCGAGAACATTTTTACAGATCAGGTCACTGCCTTCAAATTGAATGTGACATTTGGGTATATCTTACGGCACAAAAAGACGGACCAGCTGCGGTATTTCTATCCGAGTAATAATTCGTATGTGTTTGACCAGCCATTCACCATCACGGATGCCATTTCTCTGGAGCCACTCATCGACCAATTGACTACGTTGGATCCATTGGAATGGGCTCGGTTGCAACGCCCCAATACCCAATGGTTGGTGCAAATGGTGACTAACGTCACATTTTTCGTCACGAAAATGAGAGATCATCCTATCGGTGCTCCTGTACTACTGCCTCCGTGGTTGCTTCATCGACACGGCCTGTATGCATTAACAGTAGGGGTGAAGGGGCCCTACAAAGACCGCAAATGTCTGTTTCGGTGTTTGGCCGTGCATGTGGACGAGTGTGACCCCCGGTGTTGTGACACAGTGGCCGATGGCTATTGGGAAGAATATTTAGAGCAGCAAGACATGGATAAGCGGCACTTCCGAGGTGTCCCCTTCAAGCATTTGGATGACGTGGAGTCCCTGTTTCATATTAATATCTTTGTCTATCGATTACGACGGGAGGATGACGATACATTTGTGGCTGAATTGGTTCGGCGATCCACAGAACGGTATGCTGCTACGATGAAAGTGAATGTGTTCGACGACAATGGCGTGAGTCAGTACGCTCAGTCTTTCAGTTGTGCCCAATGCCATCGGGTCTTCAAAGAATCGTCCAAATTACATCGCCACGAGAAAATCTGTGACAACAGTGTCAAGCGAGTATATCCGGGTGGAGTGTATCATAATACGCCTACTATTTTCCAGGAACTGGCCGATGAGGGTATCATCATACCGGAAGAGGACCGTTATTTTCCCTACCGGGCGTGTTATGATTTCGAGGCCCTGTTGGAGCCCATGGACCTGTTTTCAGCGAAAACGCAGTGGACGCAGCGCCATATTCCTCTGAGTGTCAGTATTTCCGGCAACGTACCTGGCTATGACGCCGCTCCGGTGTGTTTCGTGTCCACGGGGAACTCCCATGAGTTGATTACCCGCATGATGGAGTATTTAGAGCAAGTCAGTGCGGCTAGTACGGCATTGTTGGTGGTGAAGTTTCAGCACGTACTGGACCAACTGAGCGACCGCATTCCTGTACCGGGTGTAGCGTTCAGCGATGATGAAGAGTCCGAGTCCGAGTGCCAGTCCGAGTCCCTGCAGTCGCAGCCCCTGCAGTCGCAGGATGTTCCTCTACCTAAACCGTATGCGGAGAAATTGAAAGTGCGCTTCCTACAATACCTAGGCCAGTTACCGATGCTCGGCTTTAATTCGGGACGCTATGATTTGAACATGGTGAAGGAATTTCTCTACCCTTACTTGGCCCAGTCCGATACCCTCAAGTCGGTGATCAAGAAGATCAATAATCATATGGCCCTCACTACTACGTCACTGCATTTCCTGGACGTGCGCAACTACCTAGCTCCTAATTGTAGCTATGATCAGTGGGTCAAGGCCTATAACTGTGCACAAACCAAAGGGAGGTTCCCTTACACGTATATATCATCGCTCGACCGTTTGCAGGAAACACAGTTGCCATCTCGGCACGCCTTCTTTGATGATTTGAAGCAAGTGGAATGTCCGGAAGACACGTACCGTGAACTACAGCAGGTATGGAACGATGAACATATGCAGACCTTGGAAGATTTCCTCATATGGTACAACAACCTAGATGTGGTTCCTTTCCTAGAGGCGGTCGAGAAAATGGTGCAACTTTTTCAACGCCAAATGCACGTGGACATCTTTAAAGAGTGCTTAAGTTTACCGGGGCTGGCCCTTCGCCATTTGTTTCAAGAGTGTTCCACTTACTTCTCGCTGGTACAACAGAAAGATGCGGACATGCATAATTGTCTAAAAGATAACATTGTGGGCGGGCCCAGTCTTATTTTTCACCACTACCACGAGAAGGATGTCACTACTCTCCCCAGTGGAAAACCCGTTGCCAAAATCATTGGATTCGATGCCAATGCTCTGTACCTGTGGTCGTTGGCCCAACCTATGCCCAGTGGTCATTATACACGTTGGTTGGCGGAAGGACGTCATTTTACACCCCAACGGTTGCCTCACAAACATCTTGCCGACCAGTGGTTGGAGTGGGAAGCCTATCGACGGGGTATTTATATACGACACCAGACCAACGCCACTGAGAAGCGGATAGGCGATCGGCGTCTCCCCGTCGATGGGTTTGCCTTTGTACAAGGAACACCCACTGTTTTCCAGTTTTATGGCTGTTACTGGCACGGCCACGAATGTCATTTCAGCGCGGGTCGTTTTAATGAGCGACGCGGGAAAACACCATTAGAATTACGGGAGGAAGTAGTGGCCAACGGAGATTATGTGAAAGAGCGAGGATACCATTTGATTGAAATGTGGGAGTGTGAATTTCACACCATGTGCCAGGCCCGCCCTCATTTACAACGGTTCCTAAAAGAGCGTGAGTACCCGTTGAGTCGTCGGCGACTGCTGAGTCTG
>JAVTVY010005978.1:0-38704 GCA_036873755.1 Hanleya hanleyi
CCACTGGAAAATGAACACGCATAAAATTAGATAAATGGGAAATGTAACTTAAACAGATCAGACCTGCAACTATGCGCGAACATTAAAAACACAGAAACCTGGACACTCTAAAGAAGGAAGTTTCAGACCTCTTTCTTGTCGTGTAAGAACTCTATCTTTTGCTGTGTTAGCAAGACACAGAGCTGGTGCTTAATTTTTTCTGACTACAAGACAGGACCATTAGTCCCTACGGGCCTACATCGCCCCGTGAAAAAATTCACTTGACTTTTAGCGGCACGAACTCCGCGACGAAAACGGGAGTGTTCGAATTTATTGTTAAAAATGCTCCCGTTTTCGTTTTATTAGGATGGAGAAAATCACGACAGTGGAAATACGAAGCTGCGCATCAAAAAACCCCTCGGCTCTGGGTACATTCATAATGTATTAAATTTGAACCAAGATGTAAGGAACACCAAGCAGTCAAGTCACAAATATACAGATTATCAAAAATTTTGCAATTAGAAATGACCCCTAAGATTTCCGTCCAATCAGAGAAACCGGTATTCATTACATAAATTTCTTGATGCATCAATGATGTATACCAAATTTTACATCGAGCATTTGAACGGTATCAGAGATAGAGATCATTAATGATTTTGCATAAATTAAAGATGGCCACCCTTCCTTCTCGCCACTCAGAGGAACTGATGTGGTTATTCATTGAAATTTCTCTTGATACATTCATGCTGTATACCGAGTTTCGTATAGAACACTGAAATGGTATCAGAGATATACATCATTAAAGATTTTGCATAAATTAAAGATGGCCACCAAGGTTTCCGCCCAATCAGAGAAACCAGAACTGTCATTTGTCGTAAGTCTCTTGATGCATCGATGATGTATACCAAATTTTACATCGTGCACTTGAACGGTATCAGAGAACGAGATCATTAATGATTTTGCATAAATTAAAGATGGCCGACCATCCTTCACCCCACTCAGAGGAACTGATGTGGTTATTCATTGCAAGTCAGTTGATACATCGATGCTGTATACCAAGTTTGGTATAGAACACTTAAATTGGATCAGAGATATATATCATTAAAGTTTTTGCATAAATTAAAGATGGCCGCCAAAGTTTTCGGTCAATCAGGTCCCGATTCAAAGTATCTGGATGTATCGATGATGCATACCAACTTTCATATAAAACAACTGAATGGTAACAGAGATATGTATCATAATCGATTTCGCATAAATTAAAGATGGCCTCCAGGATTTCCAGCTAATCAGAGAAGCCGGTTTGGTAATTTATTGAAAGTTGCTTGATGTATAGATGATGTATACCAACTTTCGTATTGAACAGTTGAATGGTTTCCGAGATATGGATCATTATCCATTTCGCATAAAATTAAAGATGGCCGCCAAGGTTTTCACCCAATCAGGTCCCAATTAAATAGGCTTCTGGTCCTTGACTAGGTAAATAAGCATACCAAATTTGGAATTCTTCAGTGGAACCGTTCTCCGGCTATCTCGCTCACGTACAGACGTACGGACGTACGGACGTACGGACAGACGGACGTACAAGACGACGACAATACCCCATGGCCAAAATTGGCCGAGGGGTAAAAACGGCCGTTTTCGAATTAAATTTGGAAGGTGAATTATTAGGGAAATTACCGTATACTAATAACAGCATCCCCAATACATCACTGCCTTCTTTGGGGCCTCAAAATCAACCTGCAATTTGGTCACATTTTGCAACTCTGAACTGAAGTTTCAGTATCAGTATTTTTCATCTAATTGCTGGTGTTGGAACTGCATTGACCTTTGAAATTTGGCATTAAAATGGATGGGTTATTCTTCATCACATCCGTAGAATATACCCAAAGGTTTGTACCAATCTGTGACCTATAACAGTAACAGACATCAGCTGATCACAATCAACATCCCTGAGTTATACCAGGAAAATAACCATTTTCAATGATTTCTCATGTTTGGGCCACAAAGCCAGGCCTTGAGGTTTGAACAATAGGATTCCTCCTTGCTCTATAGCTAAGGTATACTCAAAGGTAATGTTTAACATATGAACTTGGGAGATATCGCGCTGACAGTTAATGTTAACAGATGGACAGAAATTGCTATCGATTTACTCTTATGTTTAACGACGACGAAAATGAAAGTTGCAGTTGAATCAGTTATGTTTGAGAGAATAGAAAACATCTAAGGATGATTATCAAATTATGTTAAAATATGTATCATTGAATAGAATTACAACCAAGTGTGAAGAGTATAGTTTTTCCCAGCCCATGCAGATAAAAGATATCATTTTGGACGAAAAAATGACAGAATGTCAGAAATCAGAAGAATGGAATATCTGAAAGGATATATGCAACACAAAAACATGGTTAGGATATCAGATACAAACTGAATTCTAAACCAGATATGAAACAATCAGGTTAACAAGAGGCTACAGAAAAGACATACAGGCAGGAATACCCACATTCATTTCATGCATATTAAATAAAGCTACATATAAAGGAAATGTATTATTATCATGCAAGTCTCGAGATTGAGAAAGAAAAGTATGTTGAAGGAAATCCATGGGGAAGAAGAATGAAGTTTGGAATATTAGGATTACATGTACATGTACCTCATACATTTGTCTAATACTTCTCAAGTGAGAAGATCTTTTATTTCCTATCAGGAATACTGTATTATATTCTTGAACTGTGAACAAGATGAAATGTCTCAGACGATGTCAAATAACCATGATGACACACCTGTGTCCAGGACAGCACATAAAAAGCCACCACAATCCAATGCAATTACAAAACAGGTTATGAGAACAGAAAATGTCACATTTTGAATGGTGAATTTCTCTTTCCTCTGTATGATACTTACATCCTCATTTATACTGGAGACTGTAATTGCTGAACCCCTCGACTTTTCATCTAGAGAAGAATTATAGTGGCCTAATATAATCACATATAGAGATCAGAAAATTCTAACAGATTCTTAACATGATCACCTACTGGTCTAGTAACATTTATAACAAAATCTCGAGTATTTAGTGGTCTAATACTGAGATCAAAACACACTGACAGACTCTAAACATAATCACCTACTGGTCTAGTAAAATTTGACAACAAGAGGCAGCTATGTCAACAGTCAGTATTAATTGTCTTGAGCTTTCAACTTTCTATTTATTTCAATATACTCTACTTTAGATCTTGGCAACTATTGATAAGATTTTACATATCTGTACTGTCCTTAATTAAGGACACAATAACTATAAAAGTGACATAGTCAGGTAATAAATGAACTGTTCTTGATTTTATATCCTTCTTTTTTAATACAAGCTAGAGGAGATAGTTTTGTTACAAAGATATAATAACAAGACTCCTCTTTTCTTGTCCTAGGACTGGACCATGGACACTATAATAAAGGGGACTGGTGAGTGGCTTAGTGTCTTTAAAGGCATGTTCCTTGCGCCAAGATAAGCAGTGATAAGAATCAGACACTTGTTGGTTAGCTGACGCTCGCTAAAACAACACATATTGCGAGTCGTATAGTCAGCCGTCGCTTCCAACGTTAACCACTTCAGCCGCGTCCATGAATCGCTGCCAAATCGCCGTTTTGTTCATTTTTCACAGATTTTTTTCCATCATTTCACCTGAACAAAGTCGCATTTCAACTTCACAAAGCAGTTTTCGAACTACTTATGATTTACACAGTAATTTCGATTGGTCATAAAAAATGATGTAAAGCGCTACAATCGGTTGCATATTTGTCCGATAATTAGAAAAATTACATATTTTTCGACAGCCGTAAAACCAGAAATGCAATTAGTTCCTGTCCAAAATAGTAACACATTGTCGAGAAATATACAAGAGACGAAAGAATATAACCCAACAACATAAAAAAATATCTTTTTTGTCAAGATATCTTGTTTCATGTGTACACAAACTGGTTGTACAAATTGCTATCGTCCTACTTGCCCTCCAGCTATCCCGGCGGATAATTCGCACCGACAATCAACAAACTTTGAAAGAACATTTCTCACAATGTATTGAAAATATCAGCATAAAGTTGACAGAAATAAGTATATAAATAAGTTACTTATCCTGTTTCAAGCATAAAAGACACGAACTGTAACTGTGAGCCTCAAAATAATCCAGAAATTGCAAGAAGTATATTCAACGAAAAACAAAATGGCGTCAATCTGGGGAAATTTTCTCTCAAGTCTCCCGCTCGAGGTCACGTGATCCGCAAGGAACATCCGAGCGATTCACACCATTGAACCTTTGATCTTAAGCCGCTCACCAGTCTCCTTTATTATAGGGTCTCTGGACTGGACTTACCAGATTTGAAACTACCCTTTGGCAAATCTAGGCCAAGGTCATCAGGTAGGAATGTCACTGCGTGCTTATCTTCTGGTTTTACACCCAAACTCATATCATCCTAGAATAACATACATCAGGTACAGAGACTTTACATGCAAACGTAAGAAAATATAGACAGAGAAATACTAGCTGACATACACATGCATTCAAGCCATGCATAGATGGTGTTTAGTTCACAAAGCAGGTTGACAGGTTAATGTAAATACATAGGCTGATTGTTTTACATGTATTCTAATTCTTCTGTAATGTCTCCAGGGAGAGAGAGAAAATTTTGTGAGATGAATCGGGTGGTGGTATGAAAAAAAGTATAATCATAATATTGATGACTCACCAAAGAAAAAGGCCTATTATCAGTCCTGGTGGTAAGTATGCCTCGTGGAGGGCTCGGTAATGGTCGCCGGTCTCTGTCCAGGCCTGTCCCCAGGCTAGAGTGTGGACGCCTGAAAAGTGGTAGTCCATTCATATAAAATTGTATGGGTGTGTCATCCTCCCGATTCCAACTAAAACAGTACAGTACTAAGGTTCCATGACTACATGAACCAGTATCTGTACTGTACAGTACTAAGGTTCCATGACTACATGGACCAATATCTGTACTGTACAGTACTAAGGTTCCATGACTACATGGACCAGTATCTGTAGTAAGTTACAGTTAATACAGTATACCTTACATTTCTAACGTATTTCTAACCCTGCTAATTCCACCCCCGATTCCATAATGAGTATGACAGCAGAGGTTCACATGAAGGGTGAAGTGCCATAATCAACATCATGCCTCTGAACTGACTGCAATATTTATGTCATGATATAAGTATATGAATATTCAACTGTGTCCAGGTATGATAGGAAGAATATATATTGACATGTTTTCTGTGGTACCTTGAGGGTGGAGAAAGAGCGTAGTCAGTTCTGGTAGGACTTGATCTCCATGATGACATGCTGGGGCCGGTCAGGCCTATGGGATCCCCCAGTGAGGTGGTAGTGGATCGTAAGACAGATGAGGTGGTCAGGTCGCCCAGTGCCAGCTCTCCTGTCACCCAGTCTGGTATACCATTGTTTGGACCAAGTCCAAGAGATTTGCTGGAGGGTTCATCAAAGTAGATTGACTGTAAAGAAATTGTTTACGATTAAGTATACACTTGTCCCCATCATAACACTGAAAGCTGGGAGAAATAATATTGACCAGTGAATAGGTTAGTCACAGAATAGTGAGTTTTCATTACAGCAGTATTCATATTGCACATAAATATTAGGGAACACAATTCTTTTCGATACAACATTTGTCAGAAAGCAAACATTCATCTCTGCTTTTATTCCACAGTAACCTCTTTGATGAAACTGTATCTTCATTTGGATGACTCGTGCAATATTCTTACACAACAGTACATGTACCACTCAATATGCTAATATATGGGGCATCCTCATAAAGAGAGACTGTTAATTTAAATGTCCTCCTCATAATGGGAGCAGAACACTGTCGAGTGGCATCTTGGAGAATTCATCGAGATTGCAACTAATTGAATGATTTGACAGGCACCAATGATCAGCATATGTCTGAAGCTAAGCCTTTGTCAAGGTTCCTGGATTGCTGGATGTCCTACCATATAAGTGGGTAACGTAGGTAAAGGTCCTTCCTCAGGTTTGCGTGTGAAGGGTCCTTCGAGAGCTCCTCTCTTCAACATATGTAACATTAACTGACTGTACATATTCCTGTTCTTCCTGTTAATAAAACAATATACATGTACATCAATGTTAACATGATATTGGATTATTCTACTGAATAGAATATGTGAAATATAGACATAATCAAAGTATCGCTTTTTTTCTTCATAGCAATATATCCAGCAAGTCATCAAGCATGTTGAGGGCACATGATACATGTATATTGTAGTAGATATATTGTAGTAAACTGATATGGTGGATCAGGTCTAGACCTGAAGAGGCGCTTTAACATTTCATTCCCACTCAATACCCCAACAAACTCTTCACTATTAAATTGAGGGAAAAATCTGGGACATAATGATATTTAAGCTAATGTAAATGTGTACATGTATCTGGGTTATAATCTCATGTTTATGTAAGTTTTATGAATGTACCACTTGCACTTGAAGGCATGAAGGTTGTTAAACATATTAATGGGCTGTATTACATGAATTAACATAGGTCAATTGCACTCTGTGTCTACTGGTCAAAGTATCATTATTATGTGAACAATGAAGATTTTGATATAATCACTTGTAGATGTTATAATTTGTAATTTCTTCAATTTAGTCCCCTGACTGGTGATGCTAATGTTGCTGGTTTAGCTCAATACTTACCGCCCGGTAATCCCTGAAGATGGTGGCTCACACAATTTCTTTATCCATAAAGCACATCTCTGTCTGTCTGTGAACCAAATGTAACATTTAGGTAGATGCATGATCACATCTTATATTTGAAATCATTCAATACAATAAAATTAAACTAATGATCAGTAATTTATGTATCCAATGTTGTTTATTCATTACTTTGCTGATTTAGGAAGATGTGATCAAATTTATTACAATAATTGATTATGTCCACAAAATTGGGGGGTAACTGAATTTTAATAGGGTGATTGAATTACTAGAAGATTTACTGTAAGGATGTTAAGCAGCAGATTCAAATCAGTATTTTACAGCAACTCACAACTGAAGTTGAGAAGGTAAGGGGTGTCTAGATACGGGGAGACAATCTGATAGTTTCCACAGTTACAGAGATTTCTTGGCATGCTTGGTAATGGTATATATTTATGGTTTCTCTAAACACTTGCGTGTCAAGCTTTAACGATATGAACGGTATTTTATTGGTTCTGTAAGTAATGCAACACAAAAGGGGTTATTATAAGACATTAGCGGAGTTAAAGGCAATGGAAGTTATCAGCAATGAACAGAGAGTATGAAGCTTCCATTAGTTTGTATCTCAGATACAATATTATACTTCTATAGTGACTTAATTTCTGCAATGTGAAAAACTTTGAGATGAGAAAATGTAACTGTATTATACTGCAATAGGTCTATGAATATTCTACAATACCGGTACAAGTTTTTTGAATTTACTAAATATCATGTTGATGATTATATTCATTCATACATACTTGTAATGCATTTCAGGTGTACATGCTGTACATGATGTAAGAGTAATGAAAATTATTAGGACAGCCACCCATGCCTATACTGCTGATTTACCCATACCTGTATAAACCAGTAAAGTTCATCAAGGCAACTCACCTGATTTATGTGGCAATGTTAATACATATGGTTTCATATCAACCAAAAATTTGTCAAACTCCTCATCAAGCTTGAGATAGTCTGTGTCAGAAGTTAGACGATCCATGATGACATTAGTCTCCCAACATACCTGAAAGAAAGATAAGGAAGATATGTACAAATAGGACTTGATATTTGAGGCATTATTCACTAATCTGATCAATGTAATACTTGATAACTGGGGGAAGAGAGGAAAAGAATTTCAATCCAATTGGTGATTGTTTTTTTTTGTTTTTTTTGCTACCATATCAATGCTACGATATCGTTAGTGAACTGTGCACAGCAGCCACCTTCTTTAGAGTAACTTTTTATCCAAGTTCAAAAAAAAAAATTCCAGGGAATTCAGTCAATTATGTTATTTTGGAGGCACATTGACAATCATGACATGGTGCCAACATCATTAAATTGGTCGTAAACCCTCAAGTAAAGTTTCAATCAAATGAAAGCCCATTGCAATCAGTGTGGAAAAATATTTAATTTTTTACGATTTTATTACACAGAGTAAACTGCAAATAAAGCATGGTATTCTATGGTGGTCTGTTGCAATCATATTTAGGTCACTGCCTTAATACATATATTTCAAACTGTGTTACGCACTTTCCAATGCTTGATTCAAGCTTAAGGTGTGTATACTTTGAGTTTCAACACAGACTCACTGTTCCAGTTTCACCAAAATCTGGGAGATGGTAACTCATAAGTGTCAAGTCAATTTGAATCTTGCATTTAATTTCCCCAATTTTGGTGAAACATGCACACTGGAACAGTGGGTCTGTGTTGAAAATCAAAGTATACACACCTTAAGCTTGAATCAAGCATTGGAAAGTGCATACACAGTTTGAAATGTATTAAGGCAGTGTGACCACTGTGACGTCCCTGGACCTAAATATGATTGCAACAGACCACCATAGAATACCATGCTTTATTTGCAGTTTACTCTGTGTAAAAAAATCGTAAAAAATTACAATATTTTCCGACACTGTTCACAATGGTCTTTCATTTGATGGAAACTTTACTGAGGGTCTACGATCACTTAAATTAATTAGCTTTACATGCAATTTGTCATCTTCCTACAATGTACTATAATGAAAGAGCATTGACTGACAAAACAGTTTGTTTGCATTTATAAAATGGACAGAAAATTTCATAATATTCTTATACCCAAAAAATAAAATTCACACTCAGCACTTAGGCCAGGGTATGCAGATTATTCCTTTTACATGTTTTTAGGAGAAATCTCCTCAACAACATTTTTCCTCAAGAACTTGCAGAACTTGCACTATATAAATGCTCTGTGAAGTAAGGTGTTTGACGAAAATAATCCATTCGACATGATAATTTGGGATGTATTTATTTCGCAAAGAGCGACTGTAGAGCGCACCTTATTTGTTAGCCTACACGAAAGTGAGGTTCAGTAGCCAAGTTTACATGACTTCGTTCGTTCCTACTCAGTCATGCTTCCTCTTATTGAATTGACATGTACAGTCCAGGACCACAAGGCTCCATGGGCCGTACGGCTCTATCCGGCAAAAAAACTCCCTGGCCACTACTTTTACCTAGTTTGGCAAATAGATTGATTGCCGTGAGGAGCTTATATGTGTCTACAATCAATCTGCAAACATCAACGGCCAATTGAATTTTTACCAGTACCACCGCCTTCCTCGTACAGGTCATGTGATTGGTATGCTGCGATACATGCTGATCACGTGACCCGTATGAATAGTAATGGTTAATTCAATCGGCAGTTGAGGTTTGAAAATTGATTGCAGACACATCAGTTTCTCATGGCGATCATTTATTTGCCAAACTAGGTAGAAGTAGTGGGGAGGGGTTGTTTTATTGCTGGATAGAGCTGTACGGCCCATGGGGCCTTGTGGGAGCCTTGTGGTCGCGGACTGTACATGTAAATTCAATAAGAGGAAGCATGGCTGAGTAGGAACGAACGAAGCCATCTTAACTTGGTTACCATCAAAGGCACATTATTTACATAGAAAAGTGACAAGTCACCACCAGTTTACTGATTGGCATGTAAAGTTTCACTTCGTACTACTGCTCGTCCCATATCCCATATTTATACGGCGTAGTGTATAAAAGGAACACATTAATTTTGATAGAGGAAAACGTGTGCAGACTTGCATGATATGTCATGGTTGTTTGACACATAGGCCTAACTCTTGTGGTGTCGATGATGACATTTTTCAACACATGATCGATTCCTATTATCATCAGTTGTCATCGGTCCACATATTGTTTATTCAGAAATAAATGTGCCTTGGGTACGGGTGACACAGAGTTTTTGGGGAGGGCGTCGGAAAATTATCGGCATGATGGTGACCATCATTTTCGCTGCCGGACGGGTCACTCGACTCGAGACTGCATGGATTCGCGGTACTTAGTCAGTGGAGGTTCAAAATGCGACGATTGAGAACAGCTGAGTTCTTCTTTTCATGTTCCACCGTTAATTAAAATGCTCGCATACTTACGTCTGTGTAAGTACTATCTCTCCATCATTTTAGATGTGAAAACTTGTCGATTTTCGCTCATTTGTTTGGCCCGCTTCGTTAAAACACACAAGAGCTCCATCGTCTTTTATTGGTTTCACAGCACAGAAGAGCTTCACACTTTGACAACCTGGGAAATGTGTTTCCAGTGCTGGGGTCACTCGTTGTGGTATTTCTTGGACACAATTTGATCATCCAACTGAGACAATGAGCCGATTAACAATTGAGCAGAAAGGGCCAATGGTGGTTCTAGCTGGTAACTCCCACCCAGAACTGGCCAATCTCATTTGTGAGTGAGTATCTAGACCAGACGGTGGAGTCAAAAAACCCACATGGCATGATTGATTTGGCATGAGCCAACATGGCCAAGGACAAATACAGTTTGGCGAATCTGATATTTAATTAGTCAGTATCTGGGCAAGTGGTGTCAATTGGGCGTTTAAGAAACAAAGTAGGGCAAAATATCGTAATGATATTCACCATATACACAAACATACAATTCATCCATAAATTATAGTCCATAATTTTGCTTTGTAATATTTTCAAGATATCAGTGCCATTGAAAAATATAAAATGCAAAATAACTGCCTAAAATTTTAGACAGATATATCCCCTTCCCTCGCAGACATATCCCTGATATTCCCTCTGACATATCCCCCCATATTTCAGATATTCAAAAGATGTACCATATTATATAGTTCTGATTTCTAGAATCAGAGAAATATCAGAAGAAAAGAACTTAACAATTCTAAAATGGAAAATTGTTAAGTGACACCAGACTTCAGTTACTGGAATAAACTTGAAATAGAATGATGTAGTATTTTGAAATTTGAAAGATCACATGGATGAACAATGCAATCGTGACAATATGATGAACAGAATTGTGGCTATAGTCTAAGCATACCTTTATACAATTCAGTTAACAGAAACAACAAACCTCCATAGGAATGGATCATAGGCTATTGACAGTCAACAGTACATGTAGCCTAGAATAACAGAGTAATAGACAATATAAATCTGCAATAGGCCAGCAGGCCTACAAAACAAAATCAGATGTATGTATGTATTATTTTCAACATGTTCAATCAAATGTCTCAATGAGAAATATCCTAAGCTGATTGGTCGAAAGCTCCGGCAATCAAGTTAAATTGATATGAAAAACTTCTATGAAGAAAATCAGTCTTGAATTGTATCAGTTCAGGCAGTGCAGCTAGCACTGTATCTTATTCACTATTTTTCTACTTTCAGACGTTTGCGAATACGTAGAGGAGAAATGGTGTCCTACCGTAAAGCTGACAGAGGTGGTTAATCTCAATGATAACATACATATTACTTGTAACTAAAAGTACACCATCATGACTTCTACAAATTCTCTCAAGATATCCATTTCAATATCAGCTGAAACCACAGTCACAATTGTAGAACTACATTATGATGCAAAGAAAGATCTATTTTAGAGTTTTCTCTAGAGTATCTAGCAATAATTTTTACATCCATCCATCGGCCTCCATTTGTCACCAATTGCTTGTGAAGAATGATCAGGCAAGGCTGGATTAAGTTATCACTATACTTAAACAGATGTACACCTGATCATCACTATTTGTCCTCACCATCAGATGTACACCTGGTCATCACTACTTGTCATAACTATACAGATGTACACTTGGTCATCACTGTACTCGTCCTCACTATAGAGATGTAAACCTGGTCATCACTATAATTGTCCTCACAATACAGATGTACACCTGGTCATCACTACTTGTCATAACTATACAGATGTACACCTGGTCATCACTGTACTTGTCCTCACTATAGAGATGTACACCTGATCATCACTATAATTGTCTTCACCATACAGATGTACACCTGGTCATCACTACTTGTCATAACTATACAGATGTACACCTGGTCATCACTGTACTTGTCCTCACTATAAAGATGTACACCTGGTCATCACTGTACTTGTCCTCACAATACAGATGTACACCTGATCATCACTATATTTGTCCTCACCATACAGATGTACACCTGGTTATCACTGTACTTGTCCTCACCACACAGATGTACACCTGATCACTAGTCCTCACTATACAGATGTACACCTGGTCATCACTGTACTTGTCCTCACCATACAGATGTACACCTGGTCATCACTGTATTTGTCCTCACTATACAGATGTCCACCTGATCATCACTACTTGTCTACACTATACAGATGTACACCGGGTCATCACTATACTTGTCCACACTATACACCTGATCATCACTATACTTGTCCTCACTATATAGATGCACACCTGACCATCACCATACTTGTTCACACTATGTAGATGTACACCTGATCATCACTGTACACCTGATCATCACTATACTTGTTCACCCTATATAGATGTACACCTGATCATCACTATACTTGTCCACACTATACACCTGATCATCACTATGCTTGTCCTCACTATATAGATGTACACCTGATCATCACTATACTTGTTCACACTATATAGATGTACACCTGGGCATCAATATACTTGTCCTCACTGTACATATGTACACCTGATCATCACTATACTTGTCCTCACTTTACATATGTACACCTGATCATCACTATACTTGTCCTCACTGTACAGATGTACTCCTGATCATCGCCATACTTGTCCTCACTATACAGATGTACACCTGGTCATCACTATACTTGTCGTCACTGTACAGATGTACACCTGATCATCACTATACTTGTCCTCACTGTACAGATGTACACCTGATCATCACTATACTTGTCCTCACTGTACAGATGTACACCTGCTCATCACTATACTTGTCCTCACTATACAGATGTACACCTGGTCATCACTGTACTTGTCCTCACTATACAGATGTACACCTGGTCATCACTGTACTTGTCCTCACTATACAGATGTACACCTGATCATCACTATGCTTGTCTGCACTATACAGATGTACACCTGATCATCACTATACTTGTCCTCACTGTACAGATGTACTCCTGATCATCACTATACTTGTCCTCACTATACAGATGTACACCTGGTCATCACTATACTTGTCCTCACTGTACAGATGTACACCTGATCATCACTATACTTGTCCTCACTATACAGATGTACACCTGATCATCACTATACTTTTTCACACTATATAGATGTACACCTGGTCATCAATATACTTGTCCTCACTGTACAGATGTACACCTGATCATCACTATACTTGTCCTCATTTTACAGATGTACACCTGATCATCACTATACTTGTCCTCACTGTACAGATGTACTCCTGATCATCACTATACTTGTCCTCACTATACAGATGTACACCTGGTCATCACTATGCTTGTCCTCACTGTACAGATGTACACCTGATCATCACTATACTTGTCCTCACTGTACAGATGTACACCTGATCATCACTATACTTGTCGTCACTGTACAGATGTACACCTGATCATCACTATACTTGTCCTCACTATACAGATGTACACCTGGTCATCACTGTACTTGTCCTCACTATACAGATGTACACCTGGTCATCACTGTACTTGTCCTCACTATACAGATGTACACCTGGTCATCACTGTACTTGTCCTCACTATACAGATGTACACCTGATCATCACTATGCTTGTCTGCACTATACAGATGTACACCTGATCATCATTATACTTGTCCTCACTGTACAGATGTACACCTGATCATCACTATACTTGTCCTCACTATACAGATGTACACCTGATCATCACTACACTTGTCCTCACTGTACAGATGTACACCTGATCATCACTATGCTTGTCCTCACTATACAGATGTACACCTGATCATCACTATACTTGTCCTCACTGTACAGATGTACTCCTGATCATCACTATTATACAGATGTACACCTGATCATCACTATACTTGTCCTCACTGTACAGATGTACACCTGATCATCACTATACTTGTCCTCACTATACAGATGTACACCTGATCATCACTATACTTGGCCTCACTGTACAGATGTACTCCTGATCATCACTATACTTGTCCTCACTATACAGATGTACACCTGGTCATACTGTACTTGTCCTCACTTTACAGATGTACACCTGATCATCACTATGCTTGTCTGCACTATACAGATGTACACCTGATCATCACTATGCTTGTCTGTACTATACAGATGTAGGCTACATCTGATCATCACTATGCTTGTCCTCACTGTACAGATGTACACCTGGTCATCACTGTACTTGTCCTCACTAAAGATGTACACTTGATCATCACTATGCTTGTCTGCACTGTACAGATGTAGGCTACACCTGATCATCACTATACTTGTCTTCACTATACAGATGTACTCCTGATCACCACTGTACTTGTCCTCACTGTACAGAAGTACACCTGATCATCACTGTACTTGTCCTCACTGTACAGAAGTACACCTGATCATCACTATTCTTGTCCTCGCTGTACAGATGTACACCTGGTCATCACTGTACTTGTCCTCACTATACAGATGTACACCTGATCATCACTATACTTGTCCTCACTGTACAGATGTACACCTGGTCATCACTGTACTTGTCCTCACCATACAGATGTACACCTGATCATCACTATACTTGTCCTCGCTGTACAGATGTACACCTGGTCATCACTGTACTTGTCCTCGCTGTACAGATGTACACCTGGTCATCACTGTACTTGTCCTCACTGTACAGAAGTACACCTGATCATCACTGTACTTGTCCTCACTGTACAGAAGTACACCTGATCATCACTATTCTTGTCCTCGCTGTACAGATGTACACCTGGTCATCACTGTACTTGTCCTCACCATACAGATGTACACCTGATCATCACTATACTTGTCCTCGCTGTACAGATGTACACCTGATCATCACTGTACTTGTCCTCGCTGTACAGATGTACACCTGGTCATCACTGTACTTGTCCTCACTATACAGATGTACACCTGATCATCACTATACTTGTCCTCACTGTACAGATGTACACCTGGTCATCACTGTACTTGTCCTCACTGTACAGATGTACACCTGGTCATCACTGTACTTGTCCTCACTGTACAGAAGTACACCTGATCATCACTGTACTTGTCCTCACTGTACAGAAGTACACCTGATCATCACTATTCTTGTCCTCGCTGTACAGATGTACACCTGGTCATCACTGTACTTGTCCTCACCATACAGATGTACACCTGATCATCACTATACTTGTCCTCGCTGTACAGATGTACACCTGATCATCACTGTACTTGTCCTCGCTGTACAGATGTACACCTGGTCATCACTGTACTTGTCCTCACTATACAGATGTACACCTGATCATCACTATACTTGTCCTCACTGTACAGATGTACACCTGGTCATCACTGTACTTGTCCTTACCATACAGATGTACACCTGGTCATCACTGTACTTGTCCTCACCATACAGATGTACACCTGATCATCACTATTCTTGTCCTCACTGTACAGATGTACACCTGGTCATCACTGTACTTGTCCTCACTATACAGATGTACACCTGATCATCACTATACTTGTCCTCACTATACAGTTGTACACCTGATCATCACTATACTTGTCCTCACTATGCAGATGTACACCTGATCATCACTATGCTTGTCTGCATTATACAGATGTAGGCTACACCTGATCATCACTATACTTGTCTTCACTATACAGAAGTACACCTGGTCATCACTGTACTTGTCCTCACTGTACAGAAGTACACCTGATCATCACTGTACTTGTCCTTGGTGATAATGTTGAAGTTGGAGAAAAAAACTGATCTACACTGTAGGCCTAAGCTTTCCATACCTGAGCTTGGACTATAAGCCCATTAGACAGCCTTGACCTTGTCCTATTTTCACAAGGTTATTGGCTGTGAGTACATGTACACCTTGTTATACAACAGCTCATCTGAAGCATGCTTTAGCATGTTTAGTACAATGTGGTTTCTTACATTATATTAGGTTCGTTGGTTTTCAAGTTGCAAGTTTTTCTGCTGACGGACTGTCTAATCTAGCATGACTGGTAAACAGTCTACATGTATATTTTGTGTGCCAATTCCAGGCTTACTAGCACAATACCTGTGGGGTGATTGCATCACTCTCCTACACCATTCTGAACCCACTTCAGTCACACAGCACTGTTTCTAAGATCATTTCACTACCCGGGTGCATGGATTGCTCCACTAGTATACATGTAGTTGGAGATTTTATCCTTTGCGAATGTTGATAATTCATCGCTTTGGGATGGAATATTTCTACATTTTGATACATTTCCATTACAATATCATACTGTGATAGTATGCAAAAATTAAATTAACATATCCATTACAACATCATACTGTGACGTTATTCAACAATGGGATAAACATTTCCATCACAGCATCATACTGTGATAGTATTCAACAATCGGATAAAGATTTCCATGACAAATCATACTGTGATATTATGCAAAAATTTAATTAACATTTTAATTACAACATCGTGCTGTGACATATCAGCAATGGGATAAACTCCATTACAGCGTCATACTGTAACATACATTTTACCTGATACCATTTACATACTAAAATTAATAAAATGAAGTTCATTATATTCAATTTCTAGTACATGTAATCTGTAGCATACTAAATATGGTATGATAATACATGTAATACAACTGCTCAATGAAATGATTGCATTATTACATAATAAGTTCATCTCTCATATGTGTTTAATTTACAGAAACCAATGTTGAGATCAAAGAATCAGTGAGAGGTAAAGATGTCTATATCATACAGACTGGCACCAAGTGAGTGACATAGAGTGACCTATGAGATATAAGCTTAGTTGTGAAAATGGAAAATAGCTATACTTTATTTCATGAGGGTATAAGTAGCTAGTAGACATTGTAGATACAGGCATTTTCATAGTACCTGATTTAGTCTGATTTTTATGCTTCCTCTTATTAGGGGCATCATCCTTTAGTCAATTATCTGACTGTCAATCTGAATTTTGTAAGCAAAGTATAACCTTAGTTGTTTAAATTGTCATTCTGTCATGTCATAATGGACATACATGTAATTACCAGCTGGACTTTGGCTTGACCAATTTCTACCCATTAATTCCCTCCAGTTGGAGTGCTATCATAAACAGAATACAGCCTGATCTCGTTAAATTGTGGGGTGGGAGAGATGGATGACAAGGAGAGGGCATTACTGTTCAACAAACTCCAGTTAGGAACTGCAAATTATATTTGACAAATATTTTTCAGGGATGTGAACAATGATATTATGGAGTTGTTGATTATTGCCTATGCGTGTAAGACGTCCTCAGCACGATGTATTGTGGGTGTTATCCCATACCTACCATACTCCAAACAGAGCAAGATGAGGAAAAGAGGCTGCATCACCAGCAAACTTATTGCCACAATGATGAGCAGATCTGGTAAGGGGAGAGAATCACCGCCACAGTAATCCTCATTGACCCAAATGTCAGCAGTCATCACTTTGATCAATCATGTCACTTTCAGCTGTCATCAGTCACCACCCTCACCAGTTCTCATTGTCATCAGTAAACACTTTCATCAGTCCTAACTGTCATCAGTATTAGTCATCACTCACTCACTCAATACTGTCACCAATCATCACTTAATAATCACTCATTCACCAGTCAACACTGTCATCAGACACGCCTTTCAACAGTAACGGCATGTGCGAAAGTTTGCCAGTTACTTGCTGACAGGCAGTGGTTCGGTTCTTTCCGGGTTCTCCGGCTTTCTCCATCATTAAAATCTCCATCACTGGCTGTCACCATATAAAGTAAACCCCATCCCCCCCCCCACCAGTTTTCACTTTCACCAGTCATCATGCTCATTAGTCAACACCCATCAAGTCACCACTCTCACCAGTCACTACTCTCATCAGTCACCACTCCCAACAGTGACCACTCATCATGCTCACCAGTCACCGCTTTCATCAGTCATCACTCTCACCAGTCACCACTTTTACCAGTCATAACTGTCGTCATCACCACTGTCACCACTCTCATTCAAGTCACCACTCTCAAGTCACCACTCACCATGCTCACCACTCACCATTGTCATCAGTCAACACCTTCACCAGTCACCGCTGTCACCAGTCGCCACTGTTATCAGACATGACTGTCAACAGTCACCACTCTCACCAATCACCGCTGTTATCAGACACCACTCTCGCCAATCATCACTGACATCAGTAACAACTCTCACTAGTCACCACTGGCCACTGTCAAAGGTCACCATTGACCACTCTCACAGTTGCCACTTTACCAGTCACCTGTCATCACTGTCAACAGTTGCCGTTCTCACCAGTCGCCACTGTTATCAGACATGACTGTCAACAGTCACCACTCTCACCAATCACCACTGTTATCAGACACCACATACCACTCTCACCAGTAACCATGCTCGCCAGTTACCACTCTCACCAGTCACTACTGTCATCAGTCACCACTCTCACCAATTACCACTGACATCAGTAACAACTCTCACTAGTCACGACAGACCACTGTCAACAGTCACCATTGACCACTCTCACAGTTGCCACTTTCACCAGTCACCACTGTCAACAGTTGCTGTTCTCACCAGTCACCACTGTTATCAGACACCACCTTCACCAGTCACCACTCTCACCAGTCTCCATTCTCACCAGTCGCCACTGTCATCAGTCGCCACTGTCATCAGTCACCACCTTCACCAGTCACCACTTTTATCAGTCACCAGTCGCTGCTCTCACCAGTCTCCACTGTTATCAGACACAACTGTTAACAGTCACCACTCTCACTAATCACCACTCTTACCAGTCGCGACTGTCGCCAGTTACCACTTACCAGTCATCACTGTCATCAGTAACCACTCTCTCTAGTCCCCACTGTCACCACTCCCACCGGTCACTACGCTCACCAGTCACCACTGTCATCAGCAACCACTCTCACCAGTCACCACTGTCATTGGTCATCACTGTCATTAGTAACCACTCTCTCCAGTCACCACTGACCACTGTCACCAGTCACCACTCTCACCAGTCACCACTTTCATCAGTCACCACTGTCACCAGTCACCACTGTCACCAGTAACCACTCTCACCAGTCACCACTGTCATCAGTCACCACTCCCACTGGTCACTACTCTCATCAGTCACCACTGTCATCAGTAACCACTCTCACCAGTCACCACTTTCACCAGTCACCATGCTCGCCAGTTACCACTCTCACCAGTCACTACTGTCATCAGTCACCACTCTCACCAATCACCACTGACATCAGTAACAACTCTCACTATTCACCACTGACCACTGTCAACAGTCACCATTGACCACTCTCACAGTTGCCACTTTCACCAGTCACCACTCACCGTTGTCATCAGTCCCCACTGTCAGTAGTCACCACTGTCATCAAGTCACCACTGTCGTCAAGTCACCACTCTCACCAGTCACCACTCTCATCATTCACCACTCACCACTCTCATCAGTCACTACTGTCATCAATCACCAGTCACCACTGTCCTCGGTTGTCACTCTCATAAGTCATTGCCCATGGAATAACTTGTACTTGCCACCTCTGGTAAGGAGTACTGGTGCTTCAATTCATGTTGGTGATGTCAACAAACAATTGCTTGGGGCAAAATCAAGACAGCAGTTTTGTGATGAATGATTATTGATTGTTACTGAAAAAAAGACAAACTTTGAAGTGATATTATGTTTCATCTTCTTCAAATTCATGTATTTCTTGCGCTGTTAAACTTACCTTCACATACTTTTTGCTATCGTGTTCTTACGCGATTGCCTAATTGTAATATATTACCACAGAATAAAAATAGTCCCTGTACTGCCCCAATGCCCATGCGCGAGTACCCAGATCCCACGTGACCGACCACGTCACTTCCTTCTTCCCATTGCAACTCGTAGTGGAGGAGTCGTTGTTCTTTGTGTCTTGGAAAAAAGTTAAACTTCTACATTGGATTACCTCGGATTACCTACGTCTTTACCTGGATATTTACCTTGGCTGTTTACCTGGGATATTTACCTGTTGTATACGTGGGATTTACTGTGATTCTGTGTGATTACTGGCCTGGATTTCGTCAACGCATCAGGGAGTATCAAAGAGAGAATCAAATAAAAACCAACATGGCGTCCGTTTTCTGTATTGTTTGTGAGAAGTCCAAACCGACTACAGATCCCCATTCCGCCTGTCCTCCGTGCCGGGGGGTTTGGTGCGACCAGTACGCAAAGTGTGATGAATGTGAAACGTGGCCCGACAATATATTTTAGAGTATCTTGTCGGCTCATATGCTGGTGAAATTATGCCGCCGCCCGGCTTTACCGGGGCCGAAAATTTGGTCGTATCTCCGCCTCAGTCTTTCGGGAATGGGTCGGAGATACAAGGCTCGGTTGTAATGTCCGTTGCGAATTCCATTTCGGCTCTTTCGGCTCGCGTTAATTCTCCGGAGGTTGTTAATGTATCTCCACCACCCACAAATTCCGATATTGTTACGGCCGGGTTGGGGGAACAAGATGGCGGTCGTCATGTCAACAATCAGACGACCTTTACCTTGACGGCCACCTTGGACCTTTCAACCACGACGTCAATTCCGACATCGGGCTCTCAATACGGAATGGTAAGTTCGGAGTTTGTGACTAATGCCCCTGTTAAGGATTCGTCATTACATAAATTAACAACCAATCGGCGCAGTTCGTTTCCGACGACTGCTGCATCTATAAACACATCTGTTGGTAATAATCCAGCCCCCGATTATGTAGACTATAGCCGTTCCCTATTAAGGAACGTGCCGAATTTATCGAGGGCGCCTGTTCATCTGCTAAAGTCAGGACCTTCACAGTCTGTCATATCGGGACTGGATTATCGTAGACCCGCATGCACGGTCTGCGTCTATCCCAGCCTCTGTGGATAGATATATGCATTCGAATTACCCTACTGTATCTTGTTACATGCCGGTAGTTTCGTCAAGTATTGGTACTGCAGCATTGGCGCAACCTACCTTTACTTGTGCATCTACTGATATTCTATATCAATCTGCATCTATCCCAGCCACTGTGGATAGATGCATGCAAAGTATTGGTACTGCAGCATTGGCGCAACCTACCATTACTTATGCACCATCTGATATACAATATCAACCTACGTCGGACACTCATATGCAACCAACAACATCATACCATACGGGGTCTTCACACCCTCAGGTATCATTGTTGTATTAGTAATGGTACTGCAGCATCTGCGCAACCTACCTTTACTTATGCATCGACTGATATACAATATCAATCTACGACGTACGTCACGTCCGATTTTATCGGACACTCATATGCAACCAACAACATCATACCATACGGGATCTTCACACCCTCAGGTATCATTGTTGTATTAGTAACGGTACTGTCGCATCTACTACAGCGCAACCTACCTTTACTTATGCATCGTGCAATCATTAACGTCATACCTTCCAATATCTACATACTTTGCGGTATTGTCGTTTTGTAATGGTACTTAAGCTTCTGTGCTAGCGCAAGCTACCTTTACTATTGCACCTACACGTAATAACACCACTCGGTCGTTATTACTCCAGGTTCCGGGTTTCAGCCCTCACAATTCAGAAAGGTCACCTCGGCAATAATAAATATTCCATGTAAATATTGCGGAGGTGAACTGATTGTGCCACGGCATTTACCTCGGCAAAGAATTGCTGAGGTGAATTGTGGGGGCTGCGGTTTACAGAAATTCGCCGTTCTTTATTGAATGTGCCGAACTTATCGAGGGCTCTGCTACGTGTTACATCGTCAGCGCCCCCTCATTCTGTTAAACCGGTACTGGAACAACGTAGGCCCGTCTTTCGGTATGCGTTTATTCCGATTTCATCGGATGGTTACATGCAACCATTAACGTTGTACCTCCCGGTATCTACATACCTTCCGGTATCATCGTTATATCACGGGTCTTCCACTTTTGTCTGTGGAAGCTTCGTCTACGGCTGCAGTTACTTCCACTTATGTACCTCGTCGTGTGACTTATCATGTTATGTCCCACTCTACGGGTGTTTCTTACGTTCTCATCGGTCCGTGAGGTATTCAACGTATGTACCACGCACCGATTCTGAGACGTGGAAGTTAAGGTTACATGCCCGCAGTTGCGGGCTAGCTATCTGCGGCGCATGTTTCAATTCACGTGGCATCAGCTTCCGATTTTACTGACATGATACGATGTATCTCCGAGCTATTTATTCTACGATAAAGAATAAATGCCTACTTTATCGGGCTGTTTATTCTACGATAAGAATAACTGGCCTACTCCGCCTTGTATCCCCCCGTACCTGTCCGTTACGGAAGAAAGGGAGGGGTGGCGCTACAGGGCTCATCGTATGCTATTGTCTCGGTTGCTTCTCCACATCCGGCAACGTTGAATGTTATCAGTCAGTCTGGTCTGACATCACATTCGACTACTTCCGGTTATGCAGATCTTATCTTCCATTTCGGTCCTGTTAGGCATAGGGTATCGTTTTTATCCTATCCTTTTCAGGCACTGGTTGTCGTGCATCTGCGTCTCCGGCCTAAATACCCAGTTAGGCCGGCTAACTCTCAACAGTTCTGTCACGTCCGGTGAGGAAGTACAGATTATGTCACCATGATGTTGCTGATCCATTTTAACAACTTTTTGGTGATAATTACGCAGCTATTGAGAGTAACTCGTCTTCAATTTGTGCTCGTCGGTTATAGCCCCTGGTGCACTTGTTATTTCCGTTCGTTCACTCTTTAACTTACTATCGTAAGTTGTGAAGACATCTGATCATCGTATACGTTTTACGTATTGGTTTCGACCGTGCAAACGCTTACGTTGGTCACTACGGAACTGTTTATGCATTAGGATATTTCACTCCATTAATTGCTTCAACGGTTTCCGCTTTGACGAATTTCCACCTCTGTGTCTCGTCTGTTTAGTTTTTTTTTATACGTTTCGTATAAAACCTTTATAACGGTACTTCGGTCTATTTTTATTATTACCGTTCCGAGATCACTGGTGGTTTATTCGTATATCTAGCTGCCTGAAGTTCTGCCTATCTTACATAGAGCATTCTTTCTTGTCTACAACTTTTATCAACTTGGAAGTTGATACATTGTTGTATTATTTTGCAGCTAGACACTATGAATTCTATTTCGGTTTTCACTCCGGAATATAACTCATTTTGTAGTGTCACAGCCTCATCCGGGTCTTCCGGTCAGTTTTACATTTATCTTGGGGTTTTAACGAGGGTCGCGCATGCGCTTCCTTTACCGTCCTTGCCGGTTCCTCGTTGACCCATATGATTTATGTAGGCCGTGAGGGTTGGGTGTTGCTGTTGCGTCATGGGAGCATCATCACCGGATATGTTTTTTTTTTTGTCAGAATTTGGATCGATTCGTTTGATCCAAACGTTTTGGGTTTGTTTCGTTCAACTTGTTGTACGTCTCATCTATACTCCAAAAATTCTGACAATGCTCCCCGAGTTGGTCATATTAATGAAACGAGGAGAAATTTTCTACGGTTTCTTCCCTCGCGGATTTTGGTTGATCCTCTTCGTATTCCACTTCGACTGTGCTTTAGTGAACCTTTTAGGAAGACCTGTTTCGACTCGCCTTCTTGCATGCACAGATCGTCATGGGTTTGCGATTACTCCGGTCAGTAACATCAGAACTAGTTATCTGATTCTGCTTAACACGGATTGGCTTCTTCGAACCCTTTCATGTTTAATCGCATTCCCTTGTCTTCTTTACTTTTGGTAGAGAATGTGGAATTGATGACTGACTTCTTGGCGACGTAGTCTAACACCGCGGCTTGGGGACACCATCTTCGATGTTACGTGACTAGAAGAAACTACGTTCTAGCTATTCTTCTTGAGGTTACTTCCCTGTCGCTGCTATACACTACTCCTGGCTTCCTCATTTCCGTTCTTCCTATACGAGAAGGGCTAATTCGGATTTGACTGACCTGGTCGGTTCCGTCTTTTTACGTGAGTATCCAGAGTGGTGTATGAGGCTGCGTCGCTTCGTCATCGTTTCCTTCAGTTTGCTGTGGAGTAGTTCAGCAACATGTACGGGTTTGTATGCTGAAGGATACTCCTTCGGTTTCCATGACCTTTGTCACTTACCGAGCTACCCCGGGCTTTTTCAGTTTCTGTTTTACCTGCAGTGTAAGCACAGAATCTATTTTCCTCTTCTAGTGGATGAATAGATGGAAGAGCCTTCATTCCGGCGGTAGTGTTGCTGTTCTTTTCTTCAGACACTGAGGTATCTTTGCGGTGGCGTTGTTGTGTTCGGCCCAGTACGCACCTATATCGTTTTTGAAGGTCAAATCTCACCGGTACTGCACTACTTTTATCGGAGAACTTTTTGACTGGTGTTTCTTCCTCCGTCTCAGCCAGTCTTGTAAGACTGCATCGAGGAGGGCTGGGGAACATTTTTGGTTCGAGAATTGACACTCCTCTCGTTACAGCGGAAGTCAACTAATTCTCAATAACCTACGCTTGTGTTGTGTCAGACATTATCATAGCTTTTGTCCTTCATAACAAGCACGGGGAACTGTGTTTTGTTTCCCCTGTTGCTCCTGCTTTTAGGGATCGTCGCTACGAGTTTATCACGTTTCCGGTATGTCGGACTCTCTATCAGGTTCTTACGACCGGGTGACTGTTATACTCGTAGAATGCTTCATTTATGAGTAATTTCAGCGACTTTTTGTTTCTGATTGTTTTTTCTCATACTACGATTCCAGCTGTCTTGGCAGCGTTTTGCGTACGTTTGGGCGTAATCTGGCTGAAGGACTCATTCCTCGGCCGCTGCTACTCTTTCTGCCAGCTTTTCTTCTAGAACGATCTCTCGGGTTGTTCAGGTGTCATCCCATCGTTCCACGTAATTTTTCTTCCACTCCCTGGAGTATGATGGTTGCATGGAGTCGTTTGTTCACCCCGTCGCTTTCCGATGGGTACGGAGATTCACTCCAGACGTTGCAGTTCCGGAGCTGGTTTGGGCGCTGTATCGTTTTCAGGAGTGTTTTTCAGTCTACATGTATGACATCTAATTATAACCTTCTGTGATCATAGATGACTTATGTTTTTTTTTTATATTCCTGCAGTCTGGTAGCTTGTTACCGCTGGAGTTTGGCTGATACTTCACGGGAAACTATTGTCTAGGTCTTAGTGCAGCTGATGGGCTCTAACACCTAGTCATTTTTCCCCCCAGACTTCGCTATTTTATGCACTGTCGTGTGATTCATGGAGTATGAACCGGATTTCGTCATCCCGGCATATCTACAGGTTCTACTCTTACGGATTTGTCTTTGGTTTATGTCTCCTTATGGCTTTTTCCGGAGTCCGTCTACCGACTCTGTTCTGCAGTCTATAATTGAAATCATGGCAGAGTTATGGGCCCTGATTAGAGCTCGCGTACAAACACGTGTTTTGTTTTGTGCCGGTTTCGGTCCCTCTTCTAGCAGGAAATATTATATATGTTCTTCCTAGCTTTCCAAACTTCTCGTTTGGCGTACACGGACGTACCTGCGGAGGCTATTTCACTCTCGTTGGTATTGCTTCATCAGTTCAGGGCTGTACTGACATCCTGTTTCCTTTGGTGACTGTGGACGACGTTTTAGGACCGTATCTGGAGGTTTGCGATACGTTTGTTTGTCACCACCTATGGGATTGGATGTTGTTAAGACGGGATTGCTACACCCTGGGACCGTTGTGGTGCCCAGGCTGTTGGTCACTCGTCCATATCTATCAGGCATGGAAATTTTTCTTCAATAAGGCTGATTGCAGACTTTTATCAAAATTTTGAAATTTCAGACTTTTTTGAAGTAGATTTTACACTTTCCTGTGGTTACAATTCCCATGCCTGCTCTATGCACTAGACCTTCTTGTGGTTTTACCATTTTGTAATTTGGTAAGTAATCTTGCTCTCCCCAATTTTTCAAAAAGAAGGGGGCGGGGGGGGGTGAGATTTATGGGTCTAGTGTATGTCAGCTTTATTCACTGGGCCTGTAGTTACTATAGGCCGGATGAGTATATCAAGGACCGTATCGTCATTATTATACATTTATGGTCTTTGATTACTTCGCTGACTCCTGTACTCCCCTTCGCTTATGCTCGGGGTCCTTTTGTTTCCGACCACTCATTCCCTCCGTCCTGCTATGGTATTCTAGCAAAAGTATGTGAAGGTAAGTTTAACAGCGCAAGAAATATGAAAAATTTGAAAATCAATTTTCCTATTTCTAAGCTTAAACTTACCTTCACATACTGTGATGGCCCTCCCAGCCTCCCCGCTGATGGGTTATTCACACTGCGTTGAATGGGGAAGAAGGAAGTGACGTGGTCGGTCACGTGGGATCTGGGTGCTCGCGCATGGGCATTGGGGCAGTACAGGGACTATTTTTATTCTGTGGTAATATATTACAATTAGGCAATCGCGTAAGAACACGATAGCAAAAAGTATGTGAAGGTAAGTTTAAGCTTAGAAATAGGAAAATTGATTTTCAAATTTTTCATTTTTATGTTGAAAAAAAAATAGAGATTGCTGAGTTGTCTGCCCCCACTTGAATTCTGTGCAGTTTTATTTGCATGTATCTATGTTGACCTGTTAAGGTCATCCAGATACATTATGTAGGGCTTGTAAAGCTTGACCACATTTTGAGTTGCTCACTCAAGCTGGGCGTGGATGGGGAGAGGGGAGGGTCTGCAGTGCATTTTCCCGGGTACTTGATACGCTGTGTGTGTTTTTAGCAAATCTCGTGTTCTTCACACTGGTTATGGGTGATGGTCTCCGACTGTCACGTGTTTCTTTGAATTCTTATAGCTCAAGAAAAATATTACTATATTTTTATGAAAACCTCATATATTTATTCCTGCATTTGGTCTAGTGACCATGATAACCCATGTGATGGCTCTCAGTAAATTATCTATTTTTCCTTGAAGTATGTTACTTATTTGCTTGTAAATTTTGAACATCTTGAAAGAAACAAATCAAAATGAAACTTCACACAAGTGTTGTCTAGTTATTTTATCCAAACCTGACCATGCTGGAGTTCACACCACAGTCTTCACTTTCAGTTACAGGCCTCCACTTCCCAGAGAACTTGTCATAGACTAAGTGTGGCACATATGGGGTTTCCAGGTGTTGTAAAGGAATAGGACCCTACCTGTGTGGTTTCCGGGTGGGAAAAGGAATAGGAACCAAACGTTGTGATATGACTGAAATAGTGTTGAAAGCGACGTTAAATCATATTCACTCGCCCTAAGCCTGCAATGTCACGGAATACTTGCTGATACATAGATACATATTAAAGCCTATAGGCTCTAGTTGATGATATGCGAGCAGCAGAAGCCATGCCCATGATATATACATGCCCATTATCGAAGCTACCCCTCTACCGAGGACTTGAATAACATGACTGTTTAACCCTCGTTTTAGTTTGAAAAGTGGTGCACAATTTTGACCCATTGGGATTTCTATATGCCATCCACATATATGCTCAGAGGTGGCACCGCCTGGGATCAACATGACATTTCGTTTTCAGTCTCTATATTGTAAACTTAAAATGCCTTTATGAAATCTTTCCAAATTTGATATGTGGATATCTTGTCGCAAGATTAACTTCAACCATAGGTTGTGCCGCCTAGAGGCCAACTTTTGTTTTCACAAAGTGCAAATTAGAATGACTTAATAAATCTTTGGGTACAAATATTGCTTGAATTATTATCTTTTGAAATAATGACTCACTGTTTACTTTACTCCAATGTTCCAATGGGATGTCTCCTTGATCATATTCGAGCTGTATCTAGTCGATCTAGTTTAATGTTCTAGTAATCATGGTAATGTCCATGCTATCTTTCATGTGCAGGTTTGACTCACGTTATCACAATGGATTTACACCAGAAGGAAATCCAGGGCTATTTCAATATACCTGTAGACAACCTCAGGGCGTCACCTTTCCTGATGGAGTATATCATGAAACAGGTAAAAAGACCCTTAGTATAATTATGTTCTTAGATCTGTGCCATGTCCTCGAGAATAATCATAATATCTTCCTTGCAGACTGGTGAACTTCAAATACAGATACATATAGACAATACGAAGTGGGCAAAGGAGCAAGAAAGATAAAAAAAGTAATATTTTCAACTGAGTTGTCAAGATCACAATGTCTAATTCTCAGAGAAACTTTTTTCCATTTTACTTTGCCCATCTGTGAAGTTCTTTCCCAGAGTCCCCCATTTGTGTATTTATGTTTACAAAATGTTTTCCAGGAAATCTGTGGAAACTCAATGAACTTCTGTTTTGACCGATGTGGAGAAGTTAGTGAGGATTCTACTGATTCGGCATATACATTTTTTCAAAATTGAGAGAAGAGGAGTAGGAAATGCTAATTCCCAAATTTCCCCCATGAAATGATTTTTCTGCAACTTTTCAGATCCCGGACTATAGAAATGCAGTAATTGTGGCAAGAAATCCTCATTCTGTGAAAAGAGCAACATCATATGCTGAGCGTTTGCGCCTGTCCATCGCAGTGATTCATGGAGAAGACCCAAGAGAGACTGAGGAGGATGATGGGAGACATTCTCCACCATTGAAAGAAATGGAAGAACGGAGGGCAGAATGGGGAATAGAAATCATGCCCTGTTAGTACCTTTATCTAAATCTGTCAATTTATTGCTCAAATCTACACCGGCTATTGCTATGCCCTTATATCCTCCTTTGGAGATCCTTGCAGAATAAAAGTTATCTCCCTTTAGGGAGCTCAGCTGGTTTACTCTGCCCATGCATCCATGAAGTCCTCATCTTATTCTTCTGCAACCGTCGTGTGTGCACGCGTTTTTGTAGGAGTTCCTTCAGGTCTAGATTTAGACGTAACCTAGGGCTGCTCTCCTACTTGTCTTCGCCTTAGTCTCGCCATACCCGACAACTGCTACCAAAGTGGGATTTTGGGGTGGTTCTTAGCGCACTTCTTCGCCCGCCCTTCGAACCTCTACAGTCAGCTGCTATATAGCTGTTGCCTACTAGACTGCCTTCCTGACGGCCTTCGCCTTGGCTTCTAGAGTAACTGAGCTTCACGCCCTGGAGAGGAAGTCAATGACCTGGATGGCAGATTGGTCCCGCATCTCTTTCCGACCCACTCCAGAGTTCATCGCCCAAATGAGGCTGTACACCAAGGTCCTTGTGCTCTACGTCTGTATTCTATCCCAGCATTAACAGACTTCGTTCGTGACCTTGATGACGACATCCTGTTATGTCCAGTACGAGCAGTACGTCACTACCTCACCCGTACCGACCCAGTTTGGGGGTCTCGTCGATTGCTGTTTTTCTCTATCTTCATCCAGCTGCAACTTCTGACATCACCAAGAACATGGTTGCGTCTTGGTTGAACAAGACCATTAAGTGGACATACCTACTCGCCCTCGACGCTCCCCCTCTTCTGGCCTCAGCATCTTCCCTTACGAGCCATCGCTACATCATGGCCATTATGGAAGAACTTATCCATGGATGACATTGTCCAATCCTCTACTTGGAGTGACAATGCAAGTTTTACCAACTATTATAGAGACTTGTCAGTGCATACAGATAGAGTGTACACGCTAGGGCCGCTGGTGCCGCCCAACAGGCCGCTGATGGTAGCCGCCTAACATGTGATCCGTTAGTTTTCAAAAAAGAGGGGGGGTAGAGATAGCAACGATCGCCGCAGCAAGCCAGCCAGCCAGCCAGCCAGCCAGCTAAAGAGACCCGACACATCGGTCAGTATTATTTAGGTACATCCGTGTCGGAGACGAAGGGACTACAGAGAGATGGTATGAGATGGCGATTACAGTGGTATAAGATGGTCACCTGGTATTCGGATTCAGAAGCCTGGTATGTACATGACCCTTCTTACCGTCTACTGGTTTTACTCTCTGAATTCCCACAGCGTCTCTACGACCCGGGACCCTTCTGTTGAAGTAAATTAGTGTACCACATCCACGATCATCTCAGCGGTTACTCTGCATGAACTCAGGAACTACAACAAGGCCGAGGTCCCTACCTTCATCTGTTGGTAGTATGGCATAGCAATAGCACTGCAGGTGTAGATTTGAGCAATAAATATTAAACATTTATAAACAATGTTGGTATTAGAGCATTTCCACAAAGTGGATGCTCTTATGTTTTCATGAGAAACGGCTCCGCCGGATCCGCCGCCGCCGCGACTTTAAATGTGAATATCTCTGAAACCGTTAAATATTTTCGGGTCAGACTTTCTGTGCTATCTCCTTAGGCCTGGGAAATTTGCCTGGTTGTGTTTCGATAGCTGATGCTCACCACTAGGTGGCGTTGTAGTCAGAGCATAGGTAAACCTTTCTGTGACGATTTCGTCTGAACGATGTTTGATTTCTATGAAATTTTACTACAATGGTCTTGAAGGATAGGCAATGTGCTGAAAAAGTTGTGGTGTAGCTGGCGTAATTATAAAGGCACATTTTTTGCATTTCAAAAAAAGAAGTTTTTTGTGAAATAAAAATTTGCCATTCGCTTGGAGAAATATTTAAAGATTCTTCTATTCTATGTTGCCAAGCATAAATGTAGGATTGCCGACATGATAATTTTATTTTGGTGCGAACCAAATTGCTATTTAAATGAAAAATCTCAATTATCTGACTTAGCGTCAAAACCTCCATAACCATTATCATGATTAAAGTTTTTTCCATTGAACTTTTATGTGCAATCTCCCTAGGGCTTTAGATTTCACCTGCTTGTTTTTCGTGGTATTTGGTTGTTACTAGGTAGCGCTATAGACATGAATGCAGGTAAACATGTGTAACATCATATCTTCTAAACAACATGTTTGATTTCCATGAAATTTGAGTATAATGATCTTGCGAGATAGGCAAAGAGCTGACAAGATTTTGGTGGTGTTGGCGAAATCATGGAGGCGCATTTTTGCATCTCAAAATAAGATTTTTTTCACAAAAATGAAAATTTACTTCTTTGAATCAGGGAAAAGTAATTCGAGTGTGCTGAACATGAATATAACTTTCCCAGTGTTATAATTCACATCCCTTGTAAGCCAAATGACCATTTTTTGTAATACGTGAAATTTACATGACTTGAGTCCAATATCTACATTCCCGAGGCCACATCTGAGGATTTTGCTTCATCATGTAGTTTTGTGATATTGTTCATCATTGGGTGGCACTATAGACAGTAAACTTATATCGCACAATTTATTGGCATTTCATGAAGTTTATTGTCCGACAGACAAAGGATTTCAAAGGACTGAAAGGTTGTTGTTTTTTTTGGATTGAAATTGAAGGGCCACCTCCCATACGGATTTGCAGCCCATCAACATAATGCTTGATTTATATCTCATTATACATTCTTTTTTACAATTACTAATTTTATTAACATTATGGTTTAAAAATGGATTGAAAGGACATTGGTGCTGTTAGCGCTGGCATATACATGTGGCATACAGCATAGTCTGCTAAATCTAGGCTACATCAACCCCTGCTTACACACATAACGAAAATGCAGTCAGAGAAGATATGCTACCATCAATATGGTCAGTATGGAAAATTGCAAGGATTCAAGTGAACTTGAAGTCAGGCCATTCTGGTCAAATAGACATACTGTAACACTGATATTCTGCTTCACCTTTCAAGTCTCATAATGTAGGCCTGTATGTTGATCATTCAGGTAATAAAACCTGTAATGTTTGACTTATTGCATAATGCAGTTATAAGTGGACTACTAGACTGTTTGTATCAACAAAGTAAACACTTCATTCCAGGATCAGTGCTATTTCTCTCTCCATTACTGATATAATAATTTCTTCCTGTTTCCAATTACATAGTCTCCAGTAGTTGTGAACTCTGAGCTTCCAGATATCTGGGGATGCATTCTGGTCAATTTTCAATGAATAAAATAACAAATTATCACTCAGTAAATGCTCATTTTTTTGTTTTATGTGGTCCCCAGAATTTATTTGAAAATCGAGATGTGAAATTGCACATACCGTTGCATTTTTACAGCATAGTTACAAATGTTGATAATTATTTTTTTAACTGAAAAAGTAGAAAGATTTTTGAAGTGGAACTTCTACATACCTGCTACATGTATATGGCACATCCCACCTGGGAAATTTTTACATGTATATCTAATTGAAGTAATCCATTGGAACCACTGATGAATTTCCAATAACAGAGAAGAAAAGCAACTCCAAGTAGCTAGGGATGACAATTTCATTCTGTATATTTCGCTATTAGTTTTAGCATCTTCAGCAGTGAACAAAGTTACAAACAGCTCCATACGCACAGTATATATACAAGGCATAATGTTATCTTAGCCAATACACAATTATGAATAGGTGAGTCAGTAAATTATGTCAGTCAGTTTGGACGGATATTAAAATGCTGTCATTTTCAGAAATTAACCTGACAGCGATCTACAAATGGTGTGATTCAGGTGATACAATACACACTGTAATTGATGAAAACAATACATAATCTGCTTATTTGGTAAGAACTAAGTAAACTGTACACAAATGAATAAAGTATTGTGATATAGTGGGTATTTACCTACATTGAATATTTCTACATGTCATCTGCAAGATGTCATGAAGTTTGGATAAGGACTGTCATTTTAAGATAATATAGGTATAATTTACTTGGCAATCCACATCAGAATTGAAGAAAACCTACAAATGTTGTAACTCGCATGTTTCATAATTGTAGTATATTTCCATGCGAGTTACAACATTTGTAGAGTGTGTATTGTATCACCTGAATCACACCATTTGTAGATCACTGTCAGGTTATCGCTTAAGATTTAACAATTTCTGAAAATGACAGCATTTTAATATCTGTCCAACCTGATATAATTTACTGGCTTACCTATTCATAATTGTGTATTGGCTAAGATCACATTATGCCTTGTATATATACTGTGCGTATGAAGCTGTTTGTAACTTTGTTCATTGCTGAAGATCCTATAACTAATAGCGAAATATACAGAATAAAATTGTGATTCCTACTCGGAGTTGCTTTTCTTCTCTATAATTGAAGTAAAATGGTGTGTTCTTGTGCATTTTGACAGAATATTTAGACTTTGAAGATGGTGTGTAATGATGCCTCAAAATGAACTGAATTTTTCGTGACATCTGTTTGTCTGTCTCTGTCTGCCCATCTTTCTTTTCATACCACACATGCAGCTGGTGATGGATCAGAAGCCTAATGAAATTGACTGACCTTCACCTGTTTTATCGAGGTCAAATTTAGCATTAGCAATAATTTTTAAAGGAGTGAAGACAGGCTCTCCAAATTTATAATACTTGTGCAATTGGTGACTGACTAGAAGCCTATACCAGTTGACTGAATCTATTTTCTCGGGTTATATACTGTATATTATGATATAACATGAAATATAGCTAGGCATTCTAAATTGATACCACATATGCAACTGATGGACCTGGAGCCTATGAAAATGACTGACATTGACCTATTTTCTCAAGGTCAAAAACTGTTTGTTAAGTCACATGTTAACTGCCAACATACACTTCAAATCTAACATTGTCATCATTTTGTTGTGGCTGTGGTTTTTCTTCCAGAACAATTTAGCGAATTTTGCATGTGTTCCAACAGCCTCATGCTTCAACAGTAACTTAAACCATGCTGTATCGGCTGAGCTGTTGAAACACCCTCCATTTCCTAGCTCTGACATACTGCATCACTGTCGAAATATGGGTACCCGGTACCAAGACAGAGTGATAGATCACACATCCAGTGAAGGTTCCCAATTTACACATGTACATTGAATGTCGTTATTGCCCATTTTACAACAACAACAATTCGCAGACTTACAGTGAAAAATTATAGTGAAAGGTGTATGTTTTTTGTTGTTTGGCATTTTTATTTGCTGGCATTGTTTGAGATAGAATACAACAGCCTAATTCATACAATCAGGAATAAAAAGAGGGGTTAAAATCTTTATGTTCAAACTTTTGCAGGAAATATAGAAGTGGCAATTTGAAATTTTATTTTTATTCGATTTTTTAATGTCGGTGGGCCCATGAAACGCAAAATAAAGTTGGTGTTGCCTCGCACTGGGTTTCGACCATTGATGAAGAAATCCCTTCTCAGAGGCACTTCTACCAGGTATGATTCCTGATTGCTCATCCTTCAGGGGTATGTGCCCCACCCTCTGTCCCATCCTAAAAACAATTGCCACCCCTAATAGGGGGTGTGCCCAAATTGGGGAGATCTAAAGCCCTGTGAGTACCAAATTATGTGTTACAAAATTATCTGGGGAAATGCTCTTCGCCCGTGTTTCACACGAGCTTTCAGTATCACCGACAAAGTCAATAACTTAAATTTACGGTTTATGTTTCAGTTATGCATTATGGTGCATTGGCCACTTTACTGCTTCGGCATCATAACAACAAAATAGGTTAACCAGAAGACTATTCTGTGAAGTCATGTGACGCAGTCAGTATGTCGGCACCTCTTCCCACTTCCCTTATATGTGTTGTAATTGAAGGACATTCTAAGGAGAATAGATAAAGATGCTCTAGTAGGAACATTGGTCTTCAGTGACCCAGCTACAGGTATGGCACGATCTTCACGGAAGATTATCTGACCAGAATAGTATACAGTACTGATATTGACGCTTATTTGGACGAGTGGGCAGGTGTTTTTACGCAGGTATGACGTCACTTTGTTGAGGTCATTGGGAGGTGTGCGCAGGAGTGTTTTGCACAAGTGTATGACGTCAATTCCGGTCTGCGTGAGTCGGGCGTGATCTGGGGATGTATTCCTCCGCGGTGATGCGATCTGGCGGTGATGCGATCTGCCTCCGCGAACAGAAAGTAGTGCCAAATACCCGGGTTTTCGTGAGAATCCTCGGCAATCTACAGGAGCGGGAGGGGTCCCTGGTGGACCGATTGGGCCAAGTGAGGTGTCAAAGTGAAGCGCTCCTCCAGGGCTATCCAGTCATGGGTGGGTGTATGTAAATTTAGGAATTGTCCCGAAAATACAAAAAGCGGAACACGGACTTCACCCCTAAAAAACTCTTATTAACCTTATCCCACAGGGCTAATATCGGTCCCTGGCTTGACGGGGCCTGCCGAGAGAGGTAGGGTGGGGGAGTGGGTGCATTTAAAATGAGGATTTGTCCCGAAAATATAAAAAGCGGAACACGTACTTTATCCCTACAATAGGAGAAAACTCCTATCAACCCTATCCCAAAGGGCTAATATCGGTCCCTGGCTTATCGGGGCCTGCTGAGAGAGGTAAGGTGGAGGAATGGGTGTATGTAAATTTAGGATTTGTCCCGAAAATATAAAAAGCGGAACACGGACTTTACCTCTACAACAGAGGAAAACCCCTATCAACCCTATCCCAAAGGGCTAATATCGGCCCCCGGGATTATCGGGGCCTGGGTGCATGGGTGGGAGCATGTAAAATGAGGATTTGTCCCCGAAAATATAAAAGGCGGAACACGGACTTTACCCCTAAAATAGAGGGAAAGCTCCTATCAACCCTATCCAAAAGGGCGAATATCGGTCCCCCGGGCTTATCGGGGCATGCGGAGAGAGGCATGGTGGGTGTATGTAAATTGAGGATTTGTTCCCCGAAAATATAAAAAGCGGAACACGGACTTTACCCCTACAATGGGGGAAAACTCCTATCAACCCTGTCTAGTGGAGGCTAATATCGGTCTCCGGGCTTATCGGGGCCTGAGTGCATGGGTGGGTGCATGTAAAATTAGGGTACTCATCTTACATCTGGGATTTTTCCATGTAGGTTACTGCGCAGGTCACGTGGTTTGGCGGGTCTGCGAAAGTGTTTGACGTCACTTCCGGTTTTCAGAATGACAAAAAAAACTACCTCCGAACACAGACGAGTTCCAATTTTTCCTTAGACCTTAGACGTATGGTCGGGATTTTTCATCCGGGTTTTCCCCGGCCCGGCCCGGCCCGGCCCGGCCGCACGCCTGCGCGGGTTATCCTGCCGCACGCGCGCGCGCGCGGGATAAAGGGAAGTTTCGAAAGTGTGCAAGGGCAATATATCACATCGGGGTATATAGTTCATCCAAGTATAGCGGATAGCGATTGTCGTGAATAACAACAAGTTCAGCGATGTTTATACAGTTTATTATCCCCAATGTTACATCATACCTAGGCTGGGGGAGCCGCCTTGGGTATGTTTAGTATGTTCACAGCAAAACAACCTGAAATATCAAACACCATGTTTTATTATTCAACGCACCATCACGTTAGGTACAAATGTTTACTGAGCTCAAGTCAACGATCAGCATGTAGACATAGAGAGTATATACGGCATGTTATACTATTCATCAGTGCAAGGGTGACGCATTCAGCCGATGGGGGTGGTCGGTCAGCTTGGTAACGAAAAACGTGACATTGTTCACCCTCTCTACGACCCATTGTGTGTTGGAGCGTTGACGTTGTGCCCATCTCAAGGGATCCACGGTGTCCAGTTTCTCCAGCATCGTCTCTAGTGACGCCCGGTTAATGATGGTGAACGGCTGGTCAAACACATGGCTGTTATTACTGGCATAATAATACCGTAACTGGTCCGTCTCTTTGTGACGTAAGATGTACCCGAAAGCGACATTCAATTTGAAGACCGTAGCTTGGTCATTGAAGATGGCTTCCACGTAGCTGCGTAGACGGGCGAGGTCTGTCAGTGGAAAATTGTAGATATCTGGAATGGGGCGATGACGATGGAAACAGTGCCGTATCATGGGCCATTGCCAATAGATGTCACTCACTGGATGGGCGTCCTGTAACAGATCGCTAGGAACATCCACTGCATCTTCCAGAAAATGTTCGATGTCGTCAGGCGTATGACTGGCAACAGTAATGCTAGGGACTGGGTGGATATCTAGGCTCTTCTGAACTGTGAGTATAGGCGGGCTCTCTGTGATCGCATCACCAGTGGCATTCGTCTCCCCGGGCTCATCTTCACTGGGGCTGACCCTCTTGGGTGCCTCTTTAGTGGGCAGTTGTCGCCCAAACCGTAGAGACGGGGTATGAATCAAACGCTGATGGCGTCTTAACTGACTGGGTCGTTTGTCGTCCCAATCGTTACGTTGTTCCGTCGTCCCCTCGTGGAATGAGCCTTCATGGCGCAGTAAATTATCCTCCCGATTGAATGACCGTGCGCAGGTTATACAAGTATACCGTGCATCGTTGTGGGTGGAGGCCTCGTGGCGTCGTAAATTATCTAGACGAGTAACCTGCGTCTGGCAAGTTGTGCAAGTGAACATCTTGGTGGTTGACAGTGTCGGATGAAAAGGCCAGGCCGCTTCCCTTTTATAGCACGCATGCTGGTGATCTATTTTTAGCACACTCAGTTCATCTACCTCCAACTCGAGGACCGAGATGTACTGGTGTACGACTGAGCCGCACGCGTGTGTGCGTGTGTGTGTGTGTGTGGGCAGTGGATTTTACATCCGGGACCTTGTCAACATCCGGGTTTCTCAGTGGGTTTTCCCGTGGTTCCTCCGTCTTCCATCCGGGTCCTAATCTTACATCCGGGGTTTTCCATGTTTACTCTCACGTCACCGGAAATGACCTTTAACCGCTGACATGAGCTTTAACTTTTAACCTTTTAACCTTTAACATCCGCATGTAAACACACCCATAGCGGTTCCTCCAGCGCAGATGTGCTGTGATGGCGGGGCTAATAAAAGGATTGACCTGTAATCTTTGTTGTTGTTGCTCTCTTTTTGGACTAAACAATCAAAATAGTACGTATCACGGACTACACCCGTAGAGCTACGTGTAGGTGAGCATGTGTGACATGGTCTATAAAACACGTTTCTCTGGATCCCACACCCCCATTCCTACGGTTGCAGAGCCATGACGGACATTCACCCCTATGCGACTCGCATTTTACAGCATGCAACCGTGGTTAATTCACTCACGGTTACCGAGCTGTGGTTCGGTCCATGTTTGCAGATGACGACGACAACGAGGGGCGACGCCAGATCCTGAAAGCGGTCCTCGACAGAGTGCACTCGATGGAGAGGTGTGCTATCACTTACCACTACTGGACAATGACAGCCATCTTTGATGCCCGGACTATGGACCACGAGCGCTCACGGCGGAACCAGCGACGGCTCGTTGGCCTAGTAATGGTCTTTGCCCTATTGACCCTGACGCTGTGGCAATGACAACGACAGAAAAAGAACGGCTCTTCAGAGCCTCCACAGATGCGCTTATGTGCAACCGATATATACGAGGGTCAGTCACAGTGTGCGTCATTCATCGTTCATCATTGGGTTAACCATGTCACCGATAGACCTGACCATATATACGAGAGACAGAGTGTGTGTCATTCACCGTTCGTCATTGGGTCAACCATGACACCAGTCCTAAGAGCTATCCTTCCCTTACACCCCAGGTGGGCTTACACGTCTATGAGGATAAAGTCACCATCGTTGAAGACCGTAGAGATGTTTGCTGGTCGCT
>JAVTVY010005979.1:0-39041 GCA_036873755.1 Hanleya hanleyi
ACACGCTGATCGGGATCATGGAGTAAATGTTGTCCTGCCTCAGTTATGCCCCTTGCGTGTGCCTAAAAATCGGGACTCATTTACGGGAAGAAAATCTGACAAAAAACGGGCAGGTTGACACCCACTTTTGTTTGTCTTTTTTAAGTTGAGACCGGACCAGGGAACGTGAGTAAGAAGTTTAATTGAAATCGCTCTTACAGATTTTTCTGGAAATTGAGCCGAATTTGACCATTTTTCGACATTTTTAAGGGGTTTTCTAGGGAAAATGAAGCAAGCATGGAGAAGAATGTTCGAGTTTGAATTTTCTATAACATAGCAGTGGTATATCTTAAAATAATAGTTTCATCGTGCTCTTTCAGAAAATATATATATATAAGTGATTTGGGTTGAAGGTTTTGCGACAACTGGTGGCCGAAAAACGGACCCATAGTCTATTCCATGCCGAATAAAAGAATCTCCGGGGTGCACCCTTTAAGGCATAATAGTGGAGTCTATGCATTATCTTAATGTAGACTCCGTTACGGAGCGGAGATGTATCATTACGCCAGATTGTTAATTTTGACTGCCTAGTTACACCTGAAGCGCTATTTTCGGAAGCAGGTGGAAAGAAGACCAGGAGTTCGATTAAAATAATCCACAGTGTGTCCATTAGTATACAATTGAGGTTACTGCATACAGTATTTCATACAGGAGTTATCTCCCCTGGACTGAGATTTCGGTGGATATTATGGCAGAACGAGGTCCTATCAGAATGATATAAATTTGCCAGTGTAAATTTTCTTTACAAGAGAACCCATTTACAGTCCATAAAGAATGGAATGAATGTATATTATTACGGTTTTACGAATTATTTCTCAAGTTTCTGAAGTATTTCCCATGTTTCTAGGAGAAAATTTAGTGCAAAATTACCAATAATTTGACTTGGTTACATCTCTTATTTGCATTTTCCCGCGTTTCTGCTATCATTGGAAAGCGAAAAAGCAACCACGGCCTTCATATTGCCGAATGGATGACCACTATTAAGAAGAAATAGGTTAATTTTGAGTTTTGTTCTCGAAAATCCTGCTAGAATTGGCAAAAGTGATCAAAACAAAGATGTGGTAGGAGGAAAGTTATCGGTCGGATTTCCCAAAATAATATGAATAACTGGCAAATGTTGTATACCGCCATACTCGCAAACACTCTGAGATTACGATACATGTGAATAATTAATTTCGTAAAAAACATCCTGCCCCTTAAGGTGGCCCTCCACAGTTTCGTAGTAATGGCCCCTCTCTAATTTCATAAGACGATAGACTGCCCTTGTTCTGCTACATCATAATTCTTCTTTTCTTCTTAATAGCTTATATCTATAATGCCATCCTATTCAGCATTATCAACGCTGCAAACGAGTACGTACAAATCGAGTGCTGGCTTCGTCTACACGCTGATCGGGATCATGGAGTAAAGCTTGTCCTGCCTCAGTTATGCCCCTTGGGTGTGCCTAAAAATCGGGACTCATTTACGGGAAGAAAATCTGACAAAAAACGGTTAGGTTGACACCCACTTTTGTTTGCCTTTTTAAGTTGAGACCGGACCAGGGAACGTGTGTAAGAAGTTTAATTAAAATCGCTCTTACAGATTGTTCTGGAAATTGAGCCGAATTTGACCATTTTTCGACATTTTTAAGGGGTTTTCTAGGGAAAATGAAGCAAGCATGGAGGAGAATGTTCGAGTTTAATTTTTCTATAACATAGCAGTGTTATATCTTAAAATAATAGTTTCATCATGCTCTTTCAGAAAATATATACATATAAGAGATTTGGGTTGAAGGTTTTACGACAACTGGTGGCCGAAAAACGGACCCATAGTCTATTCCATGCCGAATGGAAGAATCTCCTGGAGTGCACCCTTTAAGGCATAATAGTGGAGTCTATGCATTATCTTAATGTAGACTCCGTTACGGAGCGGAGATGTGTCATTACGCCAGATTGTTTAATTTTGACTGCCTAGTTACACCTGAAGCGCTATTTTCGGAAGCAGGTGGAAAGAAGACCAGGAGTTCGATTAAAATAATCCACAGTGTGTCCATTAGTATACTATTGAGGTTATTGCATACTGTATTCCATACAGGAGTTATCTCCCCCTGGAATGAGATTTCGGTGGATATTATGGCAGAACGAGGTCCTATCAGAATGATATAAATTTGCCAGTGTAAATTTTCTTTACAAGAGAACCCATTTACAGTCCATAAAGGATGGAATGGATGTATATTATTATGGTTTTACGAATTATTTCTCAAGTTTCTGAAGTATTTCCCATGTTTCTAGGAGAAAATTTAGTGCAAAATTACCAATAATTTGACTTGGTTACATCTCTTATTTGCATTTTCCCGCGTTTCTGCTATCATTGGAAAGCGGAAAAGCAACCACGGCCTTCATATTGCCGAATGGATGACCATTATTAAGAAGAAATAGGTTAATTTTGAGTTTTGTTCTCGAAAATCCTGCTAGAATTGGCAAAAGTGATCAAAACAAAGATGGGGTAGAGGGAAAGTTATCGGTCGGATTTCCCAAAATAATATGTATAACTGGCAAGTGTTGTATACCGCCATACTCGCAAACACTCTGAGATTACGATACATGTGAATAATTAATTTCGTAAAAAACATCCTGCCCCTTAAGGTGGCCCTCCACAGTTTCGTAGTAATGGCCCCTCTCTAATTTCATAATACGATAGACTGCCCTTGTTCTGCTACATCATAATTCTTCTTGTCTTCTTAATAGCTTATATCTATAATGCCATCCTATTCAGCATTATCAACGCTGCAAACGAGTACGTACAAATCGAGTGCTGGCTTCGTCTACACGCTGATCGGGATCATGGAGTAAAGTTTGTCCTGCCTCAGTTATGCCCCTTGGGTGTGCCTAAAAATCGGGACTCATTTACGGAAAGAAAATCTGACAAAAAACGGGCAGGTTGACACCCACTTTTGTTTGCCTTTTTAAGTTGAGACCGGACCAGGGAACGTGAGTAAGAAGTTTAATTGAAATCGCTCTTACAGATTTTTCTGGAAATTGAGCCGAATTTGACCATTTTTCGACATTTTTAAGGGGTTTTCTAGGAAAAATGAAGCAAGCATGGAGGAGAATGTTCGAGTTTAATTTTTCTATAACATAGCAGTGTTATATCTTAAAATAATAGTTTCATCATGCTCTTTCAGAAAATATATACATATAAGTGATTTGGGTTGAAGGTTTTACGACAACTGGTGGCCGAAAAACGGACCCATAGTCTATTCCATGCCGAATGGAAGAATCTCTGGAGTGCACCCTTTAAGGCATAATAGTGGAGTCTATGCATTATCTTAATGTAGACTCCGTTACGGAGCGGAGATGTATCATTACGCCAGATTGTTTAATTTTGACTGCCTAGTTACACCTGAAGCGCTATTTTCGGAAGCAGGTGGAAAGAAGACCAGGAGTTCGATTAAAATAATCCACAGTGTGTCCATTAGTATACTATTGAGGTTATTGCATACTGTATTCCATACAGGAGTTATCTCCCCCTGGAATGAGATTTCGGTGGATATTATGGCAGAACGAGGTCCTATCCGAATGATATAAATTTGCCAGTGTAAATTTTCTTTACAAGAGAACCCATTTACAGTGCATAAAGGATGGAATGGATGTATATTATTACGGTTTTACGAATTATTTCTCAAGTTTCTGAAGTATTCCCCATGTTTCTAGGAGAAAATTTAGTGCAAAATTACCAATAATTTGACTTGGTTACATCTCTTATTTGCATTTTCCCGCGTTTCTGCTATCATTGGAAAGCGGAAAAGCAACCACGGCCTTCATATTGCCGAATGGATGACCATTATTAAGAAGAAATAGGTTAATTTTGAGTTTTGTTCTCGAAAATCCTGCTAGAATTGGCAAAAGTGATCAAAACAAAGATGGGGTAGGGGGAAAGTTATCGGTCGGATTTCCCAAAATAATATGTATAACTGGCAAGTGTTGTATACCGCCATACTCGTAAACACTCTGAGATTACGATACATGTGAATAATTAATTTCGTAAAAAACATCCTGCCCCTTAAGGTGGCCCTCCACAGTTTCGTAGTAATGGCCCCTCTCTAATTTCATAATACGATAGACTGCCCTTGTTCTGCTACATCATAATTCTTCTTGTCTTCTTAATAGCTTATATCTATAATGCCATCCTATTCAGCATTATCAACGCTGCAAACGAGTACGTACAAATCGAGTGCTGGCTTCGTCTACACGCTGATCGGGATCATGGAGTAAAGTTTGTCCTGCCTCAGTTATGCCCCTTGGGTGTGCCTAAAAATCGGGACTCATTTACGGAAAGAAAATCTGACAAAAAACGGGCAGGTTGACACCCACTTTTGTTTGTCTTTTTAAGTTGAGACCGGACCAGGGAACGTGAGTAAGAAGTTTAATTGAAATCGCTCTTACAGATTTTTCTGGAAATTGAGTCGAATTTGACCATTTTTCGACATTTTAAAGGGGTTTTCTAGGAAAAATGAAGCAAGCATGGAGGAGAATGTTCGAGTTTAATTTTTCTATAACATAGCAGTGTTATATCTTAAAATAATAGTTTCATCATGCTCTTTCAGAAAGTATATACATATAAGTGATTTGGGTTGAAGGTTTTACGACAACTGGTGGCCGAAAAACGGACCCATAGTCTATTCCATGCCGAATGGAAGAATCTCTGGAGTGCACCCTTTAAGGCATAATAGTGGAGTCTATGCATTATCTTAATGTAGACTCCGTTACGGAGCGGAGATGTATCATTACGCCAGATTGTTTAATTTTGACTGCCTAGTTACACCTGAAGCGCTATTCTCGGAAGCAGGAGGAAATAAGACCAGGAGTTGGATTAAAATAATCCACAGTGTGTCCATTAGTATACTATTGAGGTTATTGCATACTGTATTCCATAAAGGAGTTATCTCCCCCTGGAATGAGATTTCGGTGGATATTATGGCAGAACGAGGTCCTATCAGAATGATATAAATTTGCCAGTGTAAATTTTCTTTACAAGAGAACCCATTTACAGTCCATAAAGGATGGAATGGATGTATATTATTATGGTTTTACGAATTATTTCTCAAGTTTCTGAAGTATTTCCCATGTTTCTAGGAGAAAATTTTGTGCAAAATTACCAATAATTTGACTTGGTTACATCTCTTATTTGCATTTTCCCGCGTTTCTGCTATCATTGGAAAGCGGAAAAGCAACCACGGCCTTCATATTGCCGAATGGATGACCATTATTAAGAAGAAATAGGTTAATTTTGAGTTTTGTTCTCGAAAATCCTGCTAGAATTGGCAAAAGTGATCAAAACAAAGATGGGGTAGGGGGAAAGTTATCTGTCGGATTTCCCAAAATAATATGTATAACTGGCAAGTGTTGTATACCGCCATACTCGTAAACACTCTGAGATTACGATACATGTGAATAATTAATTTCGTAAAAAACATCCTGCCCCTTAAGGTGGCCCTCCACAGTTTCGTAGTAATGGCCCCTCTCTAATTTCATAATACGATAGACTGCCCTTGTTCTGCTACATCATAATTCTTCTTGTCTTCTTAATAGCTTATATCTATAATGCCATCCTATTCAGCATTATCAACGCTGCAAACGAGTACGTACAAATCGAGTGCTGGCTTCGTCTACACGCTGATCGGGATCATGGAGTAAAGTTTGTCCTGCCTCAGTTATGCCCCTTGGGTGTGCCTAAAAATCGGGACTCATTTACGGGAAGAAAATCTGACAAAAAACGGGCAGGTTGACACCCACTTTTGTTTGCCTTTTTAAGTTGAGACCGGACCAGGGAACGTGAGTAAGAAGTTTAATTGAAATCGCTCTTACAGATTTTTCTGGAAATTGAGCCGAATTTGACCATTTTTCGACATTTTAAAGGGGTTTTCTAGGAAAAATGAAGCAAGCATGGAGGAGAATGTTCGAGTTTAATTTTTCTATAACATAGCAGTGTTATATCTTAAAATAATAGTTTCATCATGCTCTTTCAGAAAATATATACATATAAGTGATTTGGGTTGAAGGTTTTACGACAACTGGTGGCCGAAAAACGGACCCATAGTCTATTCCATGCCGAATGGAAGAATCTCCGGAGTGCACCCTTTAAGGCATAATAGTGGAGTCTATGCATTATCTTAATGTAGACTCCGTTACGGAGCGGAGATGTATCATTACGCCAGATTGTTTAATTTTGACTGCCTAGTTACACCTGAAGCGCTATTTTCGGAAGCAGGTGGAAAGAAGACCAGGAGTTCGATTAAAATAATCCACAGTGTGTCCATTAGTATACTATTGAGGTTATTGCATACTGTATTCCATACAGGAGTTATCTCCCCCTGGAATGAGATTTCGGTGGATATTATGGCAGAACGAGGTCCTATCAGAATGATATAAATTTGCCAGTGTAAATTTTCTTTACAAGAGAACCCATTTACAGTCCATAAAGGATGGAATGGATGTATATTATTATGGTTTTACGAATTATTTCTCAAGTTTCTGAAGTATTTCCCATGTTTCTAGGAGAAAATTTAGTGCAAAATTACCAATAATTTGACTTGGTTACATCTCTTATTTGCATTTTCCCGCGTTTCTGCTATCATTGGAAAGCGGAAAAGCAACCACGGCCTTCATATTGCCGAATGGATGACCATTATTAAGAAGAAATAGGTTAATTTTGAGTTTTGTTCTCGAAAATCCTGCTAGAATTGGCAAAAGTGATCAAAACAAAGATAGGGTAGGGGGAAAGTTATCGGTCGGATTTCCCAAAATAATATGTATAACTGGCAAGTGTTGTATACCGCCATACTCGTAAACACTCTGAGATTACGATACATGTGAATAATTAATTTCGTAAAAAACATCCTGCCCCTTAAGGTGGCCCTCCACAGTTTCGTAGTAATGGCCCCTCTCTAATTTCATAATACGATAGACTGCCCTTGTTCTGCTACATCATAATTCTTCTTGTCTTCTTAATAGCTTATATCTATAATGCCATCCTATTCAGCATTATCAACGCTGCAAACGAGTACGTACAAATCGAGTGCTGGCTTCGTCTACACGCTGATCGGGATCATGGAGTAAAGTTTGTCCTGCCTCAGTTATGCCCCTTGGGTGTGCCTAAAATCGGGACTCATTTACGGGAAGAAAATCTGACAAAAAACGGGCAGGTTGACACCACTTTTGTTTGCCTTTTTAAGTTGAGACCGGACCAGGGAACGTGAGTAAGAAGTTTAATTGAAATCGCTCTTACAGATTTTTCTGGAAATTGAGCCGAATTTGACCATTTTTCGACATTTTTAAGGGGTTTTCTAGGAAAAATGAAGCAAGAATGGAGGAGAATGTTCGAGTTTAATTTTTCTATAACATAGCAGTGTTATATCTTAAAATAATAGTTTCATCATGCTCTTCCAGAAAATATATACATATAAGTGATTTGGGTTGAAGGTTTTACGACAACTGGTGGCCGAAAAACGGACCCATAGTCTATTCCATGCCGAATGGAAGAATCTCTGGAGTGCACCCTCGTTTTGGGGTCTAGGTGAACCCCTAATGATCCTATGGTGTCGTATGAGGTCTTTTTTTGAAGCTCTCGTGAGGGAGCATCCGACTAGACGTTTTGGGGTCTAGGTCATTAAAGGTCCGATGGTGTCGAATGAGGTATCAATGTGAAGCCTATGTGAAGGAGCATCCGACTGGGTGGATGTCACGTAAAACTGGCGTCATTCTGCGCATGCGCACTATACCAAGCATATGGAAATAAACATTTTGGCGCCGACATGGGTCACTATTGGTCCGATGGAGTCGTATGAGGTCTTATTTTGAAGCTCTCGTGAAGCAGCATCCGACTGGACTAATGGTTCGTCCGTGTTCAAGAGTATGCGCATGCGCAGTCTGGTTGTAATATAGAAAGCAGGCATTTTGGGGGTGCGCGGGGGTGCGTTTGGGGTACTAAACCACTATGGGTCCATGGTTGTGGTTTGGTGGTGTGGGTTCTGCTCAAGTGTGTGACGTCAATTCTGGTTTCACTAAAACTACCTCCGAACACAGAAGAGTTCCAATTTTCCCTTAGACGTAGGGTCCGGATTTTCCATCCGGGTTTCTTCCGGCCAGACCCGGCCCGGCCAGGCTCGGCCGCAGCGCGCGCGGGTTATCCGGCCGCACGCCTGCGTGTCATCAGCGGAAGTGCGCGGGTGAATTTTGGGTCAAAAGGTCAAAGGTCGCATCCAGGTCAAAAGGTCTCCCTTTCGGCAATGTTCGGCAACAATGTTGCGGCACCGATATACAGTGCTTGAACACAAAAAGGGGATTGTAAATTAACCTGGGAAGGACGGGCAGTTCCATTTGGACCAATCAGCGGTCGAGAAAAAGAACCAATGTGCGATCAATGGACGGGTACTAGAAATTCGCTCACGTCTGCGCCTACATCCGGGTATAAGGATGCTTTCGCCTACGTCCGCGCCTACATCCGGGTTCTTGTACATCCGGGTAATTTTTTCTGGACATTGATGGGTTACATTTGGCCCCATCCTAGGCCACTGATTGGCTACTTTCTTCACGGTGTTCAAGTCCAGTTTGACCGAATCCCCACATGTCTGTTATAGCCTTCATGCATTATGCTCATATAGAAAACACACAAGACAGGGTTTTTTTGGTGAGATCTCATTTTGTTTTTTATCCAACAATAAATAACAACAAAAAAGTGAGAACAACCACGTGAAAACTGAAACCCGGAACAGGGGGCTTGTACATGACATGTTATACACCTACAAAGAAGTACCCGGATGCAGGCGCGGACGTCAAGTGCCCGGATGAAAGACACGGACGTCAGCGAAAAAAACCCACCTACAGCTCACTACATGCAGTCGCCTCCTCAAGAACCTCATTCATACTCGGATGCAGGCGCGGACGTGAAGTACTTGGATGAAGACACGGACGTCAGCGAAATTCTGGGGGAAAAACCCCACAGACAGGTCAGTACATGCATTCCTATCCAATGCACCCTGATGGTGGTGTACTTGAAATTGGCGCTCTCGTTGAATTCTTTCCTGTTTTACTGTTTCCTCGTCAATATGTGATGAGATGAACGTTGTTATCTGTCGTAGAAGCTGAATGACAACCTCTGATGTTTACTTGAGAAATTGCGAGAATGCCAGTTGACTCAAAATAGTTCGTCAACCGGCACAATGTCGGAAACTGGCACCCCGTCAACATCTGTGTGTGTGGAAAATGGCGCCGAAAACACTAACACTGGCAGGGGTAAGGTGTCCGCTTCTAAAGATCCAAACCAAATACCAATTAAATGTGGGAAAAAGACAATTCTAACCTGGCGCAAGGTTCTCATGCGCAGGTATAACGAACATCTGCGTACGCTTCCGTTGGCACATGTGGAGTGGTCCGATACAGACAAATCTCATAACGTGATCACCGTTGACGATGACAACAGAACATTTTCCTACATGTTGCCACACCCACAGCTTCACAAAACTATCATCCAAGTGAGCTATGCCAACTCTAAGCTGGTTACCATGACCCTGTTCTATTCGACAGGCTGTCTTCTTGTTCAAATGACTACGTGATAGTCTCGGAACTGTTCCTGTCTTACATAAGATACTTCCATGTATGCCCTTTGTTGTATCTGTCCGACCATTGCCAACTATTTTGTCTATCAAAGCTCAAGATAATGCCCGTTAACAAGCTTACATCCACAACTAACATTACATTTAACAAAATCAAACTCAAATGTAAATGGAACAAAAACAGTTCAGATAAAATCCAACATGAACTTCGAAGCGATGAGATAAAACATCTACTTAACAACTTTATCATGCTACCGTATGCTCTCACAGATGCTGGGGCTAATCAGTGCTTACACGATTTTACTGATATAATTCAATTGCTTAATGCCAAGGCAACAACACAGGTCAAAATTAACAAAGCCACTAAAAAGAACAAATGGTTTAACGGCAGCTGTAAGTCGGCTAAATATAAAATGAAAGGTGTTTACAAACTGTATAATGATAAACAGACTGACGATCATAGAATGTCATATCTTAAAACTAAAAAAGAATACAAAAACTTAGTGCGTAGAACCAAGTCACAGTACTATAGTAGCCTACAAGATGCTAAAGAAGGTGATGCATCTTACTACTGGAAACTCTTAAAAGAACTCGGCGGAACGCAAAAACAAATAGACACGATACCGATTGACAATCAAGCAATCGCTAGCCATTTTACCCAGCTTCTAGGCAAACCACAAGAGACCACGATGAACGCTAATCTCCCAGATAATTCGTCCGCGGAATATGATAACAATCTAAACACGCCAATTACAGCCACCGAAATTCAAAATTCTCTTGCTGAACTAGGTAATAACAAATGCCCCGGTGAGGATGGAGTAAGTAACGAGCTGCTGAAAAGTGTACTGCCTAGTGCCATTGATCACACTGTGCGTCTTTTTAATATCATCTTGGACACTGGTTACTTTCCTACCCAGTGGCGTACTTCTACCATTATTCCATTACACAAAAAAGGAGATCGATCCAACCCTGACAATTACAGAGGCATTGCTATTGGCAACGCATTGGGTAAACTTTTCACCAAGATATTGAACAAGCGTATTTCTGAACATATAGAAGATACTGGTCAAATAAGTCCAAATCAAACTGGTTTTAGACCCGGTTATCGCTCGACAGACCACATATTCACCTTGCGAACAGCTATCGATAAATATAGTCATTCTAAGAAACCGCTCTACTCCTGCTTCGTCGATTTTCGCAAAGCATTCGACTCCGTTGACAGAAGTCTCTTATTTACTAAATTAAAAAAGAAAGGGATTACTGGTAAAATATTTCGACTCATTTCAACACTATACAGTGACTTATCATATCGATTAAAATTTAATGATGTCATATCCTCAAATTTTAGAAGTGAAGTGGGTGCCCGACAGGGTTGCTGTCTGTCACTGACACTTTTTAGCATTTTCATTGATGACATCATACAACTTTTTGACGATGGATGTATGCCTATTAACATAAATGGTCAAGTGATATCGCATCTCCTTTTTGCTGATGACCTCCTGTTACTGTCTGAATCGCAGGCAGGACTACAGAGTTGCCTTGACAAACTTCAAGCCTATTGCGACGACAACAAAATGTCCGTCAATATGGATAAAACGAAAGTGGTTGTCTTCAAAAAAGACCCAAAAATACTAACCAGAAGTGGAATATTGGTACTACTAACATTAGTCAAGAAAACGAATACCAGTATTTAGGAGTCGTGTTTTCCAGAACGGGACACTTTCGTCAAAATATGGAACATTTAAGTCGGAAAGCATCACGTGCTTCGTATTCGTTGATTAATAATTTAACTGATAAACACGTACCCATAAAAACAAGATGCCATTTATACCAAACACTAGTTAAACCTGTATTATTGTACGCCTCTGAGGTCTGGGGGGTTGACGACCTGCAGTACAAAAACATTGACACCATACCATTTGAGAAAGTTCAAAACAGATTTCATAAGAGGTTGCTTCAGGTCAACAGAGGAACACACAATTGGGGTGTTCGAGCTGAGCTGGGCCTAAACCCTCTCTTTTACGATGTCGCTCTGAGGTCCGTGAAATACCTTAACTACATTGGGCAATATCACGACAGACTGACTTTCCATGCCTTCCAGGAACAATTGGTACTAGCTGATAAGAACACTGGCTGGCTGTACAAACTGAAACATTTCCTAAGCGATAAATTAAATATAACAGACATAGATAACATTCATTATTCCTCACTTAAAACATCATTAGATTCATATGTGAATTCATGTTTTGATCTATCGCTTCGTGACCATACGCAATCAAATGGATCCAGGAGTAAGTTGAGAACTTACAGGTTGTTCAAATCCAATATTGAGTTTGAACCCTACCTATCATTGTGTAGACAATCTCCAGCTCGACAGTTCTTCTCAAAATTACGTCTCAGCGACCACAGACTAGCAAAGGAGACTGGAAGGCACACTAGACCTATTACTCCTGTCGAACAACGGCTATGTAATACATGTAATATTGTTGAAGATGAAATGCATTTTGTAATGTCCTGCAAAAAATTTGCAGATAGTCGATATGTACTATTTCAGTATGTGGTAAGAGAATATCCGGCTTTCATGAAATTAACAACTGCTGATAAATTTATTTTCATAATGTCATGCCGTGATAGTTCAACAATAATTAATACAGTGTGTTCAACACTCCTGAAATGGTACAGAAATGATAGCTAGTGACTTCTCTACCAAAGCTATATTCACGTTCACATGTATATAGATAACATATACTTCTGTTTTGCATTTCAGTATTTTACTGTTCTACTAATTTAATTTACTCTTGTGCTCTGCCATATCTGGTGTTCGTACAATAAAATCTTGAATCTTGAATCTATCATGTTTCCTACCCAGGTCACGCCCGATTCACGCATAATAAAAGGATTGACCTGTAATCTTTGTTGTTGTTGCTCTCCTTTTGGACTAACCAATGAGAATAGTACGTGTGTGTGTGTGTGTGACATGGTCTATAATTACAACACATATAAGGGAAGTGGGAAGATGTGCCGACATACTGACTGCGTCACATGACTTCACAGAATAGCCTTCTGGTAAACCTATTCTAAAGCACATACCAAGAATCTAACGATTCGCGATATGTGTTGTATCTCAGGTACGCTTTTATTGTACCTGTACATGTGGCAACTTGGATGATATGACCACACGGCCCCTAGCACCGGCATAAACGGTATAAGATACAAATCTAGAAAGCTATGATGGAAATGCTCTGACAACTCGTAAACTGGTAATCGGTGAGCTGTTTCGCTGTGACAATTCGTACATTGGAGATTGGTGAGCTGTATCGTCGTCAGATGTAAATGACGGCAAAAACACACGTCCATCTGGATCCCACACCTCCATTCCTACGGTTGCAGAGCCATGACGGACACCCATCCCTATGCGACTCGCATTTTACAGCATGCGACCGTGGTTAATTCACTCACGGGTTACCGAGCAGTGGTTCGGTCCATGTTTGCAGATGGCGACGACAACGAGGGGCGACGCCAGATCCTGAAAGAGTTCACAGAAGCGATCCTCGACAGAGTGCACTCGATGGAGAGGTGTGCTATCACTCACCACTACTGGACTATGACAGCCATCCTTGATGCCCGGACTATGGACCACGAGCGCTCACGCCGGAACCAGCGACGGCTCGTTGGCCTAGTAATGGTCTTTGCCCTATTGACCCTGGCGCTGTGGCAATGACAGCGACAGAAAAAGAACGGCTCTTCAGAGCCTCCACAGATGCGCTTATGTGCAACCGATATATACGAGGGTCAGACACAGTGTGCGTCATTCACCGATCGTCATTGGATCAACCATTTCTAGCAATGAAGCGGAGGCAGACGACGATGCCATTGATTACCCGCCTAGACTCAGTCAGTCCAGTGACATGACCACCCGATCCTTTCATCTCACGTCATAAACTTTTTCCCCCTATAAATACGAGAGACAGTCAAATCTTGTACCATTCACGTACTGACCATGACGGAGCATATAATACGGGCGTATCTCAGCTTGACCTCCGAGGTCTTCCTGCACGTTTACGCGGATAAGTTCGATATCATGGAGGAGGTGGGAGACATCTGTGATGCAGACCCTACACAACCGTGCCCGGCTCACATTCGTCTGTCCCGAGAGGGCTGGACCAAATTCAAACGGGTATTGTCTGGTGAACTGGACGGCGACCTCATTCACTTGTGTCACGATGTGTACATCCGACGCGGCCCTTTCTTTGCTCAATTGGCTCGGCTAGATGGGGGTACAGTGCATTTTACCCTTCACCCTGTTCTGTGGTCTGCATTGGAAGATGCCGTGGCAGATGTGGATCAAGTGCTTATCAAGCGACCATCAGACGAGTTGGACTGGTCATTTACCATGGACAATGTGCTGGCAGAAGCCAAAGAAGAAAATCAGAAAGAAACTCCGGCCCAAGATATACCCGTTATAAATAAACGATAGAGCCAGGGTCCATCATCATTTGTCACCATGAAGAGCTGGGAGAAGGTGTTGGATAACTTATACTACAGTCCCGACAGTCCGGCGGCCTATAGTGCATTGTCGGCTCTCTATCGAGCGGCCAAACCCCAGGGGATACAACGTGCCCACTTCCTGATTAAACGGCGCCTACCCCGACAGCAGCGAGTCTATGAACTGGAAGATCTTCAAGGGGAACCGTTGCTATGGACGTTTTACGACATGGAATTACAGCCTGTCGTAAAAACAAAGCAAGACTACTACACGGTGGAGCAGCTTTTGAAAACGGAACGTCGAAGTGGCAAACTGTTTCATTTCGTCAAATGGCAAGGCTGGCTCAGTTCCTACAATTCCTGGGTCGCTGCCAACCAGGTGAAACGACTATAAAGCCAGACACCACTGCCGTCATCCTTCATTCCACGTTCGACCACGGTGCTATGGACAAACAGCAGCTGCCTCTGAACACAGCGTCTCCCAAAACGCGCAAAGCGCGAGTGGGTTTTGTGGTGATATTGCTAACCCTGCTGAGTGTGTTGTACGGAGGTTTGTTTTACGACGTAGCCTATCTCAGCACTCTACTTAACCAACTTAAAACTCCAGCTGTGAGTGGCAGTCAACCAGTCTACAGATAGCACCAGTCAACCCCGTGATCAAAACGAGCCCAGTCATCACCACCAACACACCACGTGTACAAGCCACATCGAGCTCCACGCCAAGTATACAGTCCACACCTACATCAAGTACACCCACTACGTCTGAAAACCCAACGGATTTCATCACTCACAGTGAACGACCATCGACAACGACGACCGACGTTGTACCCACCACCACTCCAGTTCACTCGTACCAAATTTACAAGTGCAGGTTACCAGGACAGAGGATACACCTCGAACCATGGACCCTCGGCGGCAGCATCCCTTCATTTGCGTAATCGCAGGATCGACGGGCTCCGGCTAAACGCACTTCGTCAGGAAGCTCCTTCAACACGCCGAAAGCATAATCACCCTACCCATTGCCCGAGTCGTGTGGTGTTACGGAGAATGGCAGGCAGCGTATGCAGTAATGCCCCACATCACGTTCGTGGAAGGCCTACCCAACCTGGCCGATTTGGAACCGGACACCTTGGTGGTTCTGGATGATCTCATGGCGGAGACGGATGCGCGGGTCATTCAACTCTTTACCAAAGGCAGCCATCATCGACGGCTCAGCATCATCGACATTGTGCAGAATCTGTTCAGTAAAAACAAAGAACATCGGAACATCAGCTTAAATGCCCACTACCTGGTGGTCTTCAAAAACCCGAGAGATACCGCTCAACTGCTGCACCTGGCGAGACAGATGTATCCCGGCCGCACACCGTTTGCGTTGGAAGCCTTCAAAGATGCGACAATCCTTCAGCACGGGTATATGCTTTCGACCTCAAGCAAGCCACCGCCGACCACCTTCGACTACGGAACGGCATCTTTCCCGGAGAGACCCACCACGTGTACATGCAAAAATAATGTAAACACACCCACAGTGGCTCCCCCAGCTGGGGTGTGTGTGTTTGATGATGGGGATAACAAAAAGAATTAATAGCACATCATGGCTGACTTTGTCTCCGTTCTCTGAGGTAGATAAAAAGGGCAGAGTTGTGGGTTCTAGCATTAGTTGTACATGATGTCTGCGCGAGTAAGTATGCACGCTCCGACGCTTCGTGTATTGAAGACGGCCCCACCCGAGTTGGTCCGAACCATTGTACGCGGTGCGGACACTGATCTTGTACGCTGTCTGTGCGAGATCGGATACAACCTTTTAAAAGGCAACGCACCACTGACTCCGGCTGAGAAGACCAAGTTGGCCAAGCATAAGACAGGTCTCCGAACCCTAGTCCACAAGCGAGTCTCTCAAACACAAAAGAAAAAGGCGTTACAGAAAGGCGGCTTTCTCGGTGCCATCTTAGCGCCGTTGGTCGCTTCCGTGTTGGGTCCAGTATTGGGTGGACTCTTCGGCCGACAATGAACCACACGAAAAAAATGGTCCTCGTTGAACCACGGCTCCTTCAAAACCTCCAATCGCCCTACCCTGTTCCACCTACGGTGAAGACCATAAACACCCTCGATGAAGAGATGCAACAGATCTTATAAAGACCGGGGTTAAGCGACAATGAGAAAATACAACGGTACAAGGAGGCGCTTCAACGGTACATGACGTTCATGGACCAATACAAAACCCTTTCTACCCCAGCGCCACCACCACCACCACTACGCGACACACCGCCTACCTCAGCCCCCGCTCCAACAGCCGCCATTACCAGGGGTACCACCCACAGCCCCACAGTGGGTGGAAGACGAAGTCCTGAAGAGTGTACCTGCATCGTTCAAGAAACAACCTGGCCTGGTATTACAACGGATGAAACAGAATCCTAACATGACTTGGAATGATAAAGGTGAACTCCTGGTACAGAATCAAGTGGTCCCCGGTACTCACCACTACATAAAAACGTCATTTTAATTATATTTAATATACGGTCAGCATGTAAGGTGAATATAATGGTTTTATTTCCAATTATTTGAACACTAAGTTTTACGCTGGCAATTATAAGTAACATTTGCATTCATTTGACGTATATGTCGATGTGATCGGAGAGGTAGGGCTCATAAAATTGGATTCCCATATTTGATGTTATATTTAAGAATGTTGTTCATGTATTCTGTATGATTGACAGCCCCAAATTCACCACTGTAGTAAATGTTTTTAGAGTTCCATGGTTTCATGGCCTATGTCGAATCTTGGTGTTTCCCATACATTTCACATACATTTACAATACATTTAAGGTTTCCTTTGGATACATTTGTTGTGCATGTCGTACCTTGGAGAGTCCCTAATTACTATAGATATACAACGCACGATAATGTTTTGCAAATAAATCTCAGTTATTTGAATACATTCGCTACTGTAGTGACCCGAATGCAAATCTATCAGTTATATTTAGCCACTTTCAAACCTGTAATAAATATATGTGAATTGTTGTAGTTATATTGACCATTGCGTGATATATATGGCAAATAAGATGAAACTTAACCGTCAATTTCGAACTATGGCATCTATATCTCAAAACAATGCAAATAAAATGTTTATATTTACAACTATCCTCTAGATGTGTAAATGTTGGTGTATAAATCCATTTTATTTGCTAAGCTGGTAGCTATATATGAAATCATTTGAAAAAGTATACTTATATTTACATTTATCTCACAAATGCGCAAAGGAATGGTGTATATTACAATTTCATTTGCTATAATGGTAGGTACATATTAAATCATTTCAAAGCAAATATTTATATTTACATCTACCCCATAGATGTTTTAATGTATGGGGTATAATACCATTTTATTTGCTACGCTATTAGGTACATATTAAATCATTTCAAAAGGAATACTTATATCTACCTCTTCTACATACACGTGTGTGATGAAATCATTTCACACATTACAGTTTCATTTACAATACTGTAAATGTATATGTGAAATGTTTGTTTTGATGGCTTTATTTGCTATCATTTGATAGATATCTGGCGAAGAATTGCGTTTAACCACCGCATCCAAAATTACGATTATTACACGTTAAAGTAATTCAAATGCACAATGTTATCGCAATTCAATTGTTCAATTTGAACTATTCCATAGGTATGTGATGCAAATCTGCAGTTTAGCCATTACATTTGAATTTAATATATTTCCAATACTGTAAACACTAAATTTTCCATTTAGAATTCTTATTTACAATACTATGGAAAATGGTTTGAATTTCATTGTCGTCTTTGTAACTAATTTGGTGGGTATTTGTAACGGAACGTGCACGTGGCCGGTTAATAATTTATGCAAGAAGTACTTGTCAATAAGAACGTCTTTATTTGCTGATTAATTTCCAGCTTCATGCCACCCAAACAAGTTATATTCTACGTCTACTGGTACCAGATATCTGTGCAATGTATTGAATTTGAAGGAAATTGTCATAGCAGAAGATATACCGTACGTGATGCACAAACAAAACACTATAATACTGTCTTTGTGGAGTACACCTCGCGCCTGGATAAGCAATGATAAGAGCCAGACACTTGTTGATTAGCTGACGCCCGCTAACAGAACACCTGCAGAGGTAACAATCTCGGCCAGGCGTGGGGGCCTACCGCTTGGCTCGCCTGGCGAAGCTGTTCGCTCCAGGAGACACGACATATTGCGTGTCGTCGTCAGACGTGGGTGCCAGATTTCACTTCAGCTGCATACAGGCATCTCTCCCGAACCACTATTTTGTTCATTTTTCAAAGCTTTTCTTCTACCATTTCGGCATTTTAACTTCATATAGCAGTTTTCAAACTACTTATGATTTACAAAGTAAATTCCATTAATAAAAAAAAAAAATGTTGCAAAGCGCTACAATCGATTGCAAATCTGTTCAATAAATGAACAAAGTTACATATGTTTCATCAATCTCATACATAATACTAAGACACTGTGAAGAAATATAAAACTGTCGACAGAATATAACCCAACATCTGAAATGTATTTTTTTACACATATACACAAACTGTTTGCGCAAATTACTAGCGTCCTATTTTCCCGCTGACGATCCCGGCAGATAATTCGCATCGACAATCAACAAACTGTGAAAAAACATCTCCCGCGATGTAAAGTTTACAGAATAAGTATAAAAATATGTTACTTTCCCCGTTTCAAGCATACAAGACACGAACTGTAACTCGCTCGCATTTTTGGGAATTCTTCCCAATAAGAAAGCTTCTTTTCTTCAATCATGTGCTGACAACCAGTACGATTGTACAAGCTCCACAGTATAGTGATCTTGCCAAGGTCTGAAATCAGCATATTCAAAATGATCATTCATGTCTCGGACTTGGATCAGACATAATTCTTCAACATACATGTACGCAATAGAGAGAGAGAATTAAGTAGGCATAGCAGGTGGTTTTTAAATGAAATGTTCACATGTAAACAAATTAAAGCACAATTAAGTTCTCCACAAATCAAGTACGATATGATATAAAACAGCATATAGCGTGTCATCATTGAATTTACGGGAGAGTTAAAGGTGTCTGAAATTGTGACCAGATTCTGTCAGGCCATTTTTGAAGGTGAAATGTTGTAATATTTCTGCTGTTTTCCCAAATTTCGGCTATGAGTTGAATACTTCTGATATTGCATTTTTGAAGCAGAATGTGAAACAAAATCTATAAATATATGTCTTTCATCTCTATAGACAAACCTTTGTATGTGATTATTACTAAGAGTACTAAAAGTTGCCATTTTTATGATGGATGAATGGATTCTTAGCTAAAATTATGAATATTATCTCCTCAGTTCTTCAAATAGTCCAAAGAATTCTTCCAGTCAATTCCGGCACTCTGTCTCCATCTTCAATTATGAAAACATTAATGAAATATAAATCATCATCTTTTGGCCTTGGGCACCATGACCAAGGCAGCATCCATTCTATACATACAGTATGGTCACAAACTCAACTGATACTTCTGATGACGTCATTTCAATGCCTAAATTAAGGTTCAGCAACATTCAGCTTTATAATATTGGTACATTTAATCTGACAAGGCTACCCTACAAAAGTAGTAGATAAAAATATTGTGCCTTCACCAGTGTTTTGGCACTAAAGCAAAAATCATGAATATACTATGCAAAGTAGGGTCATTCTCCCATTGCCAGAGTTTGTAGCCTGTTAAAAGTCGGTGCAACACCCTCTGCATTGCACTGTGCAGAGAAAGGGCCCACATGTGCGTTCAGTCTATATCGATTTCGGTCGACACAGGAAGCACGTATTTGCATAGGAGGGAGATGGGAACTGCATTCAGTAAATCTTGTAAAAGAATTACCGTAACAGGTTTATACAGTGAAACCTGGATACACCGACCTTACACGGGACCGAAGAAATATGTCGGTTTTGACAGTGTGTCGGTTTTCTCAGGGTTGATGATTTTGGCGTCTGGTTGAGCAACAACAACAACGCTGAAGGAACGAAGTGGGCTAATACGAGGACTGTGCTACAATACTTTTTATTTGAAACACAAAATAAATAAATTATATGGAATACTATAAATGATGTTGATCGTTTATATTTACAATGCACATTTATGATGAAAATATATACAAGATGTTATGAAGGAAAGCGTATAAGATGACGCAACTGCGGTACAATGTAGGTCACGTAAGGTGCCGGATCTATAGCACTCAAAGTCAGCACAATGCGAAATATATAAATATGCCAATATAATAATATAATGAACTTAAATATTTGAATACATGTAATAATTGTCAGATGTAGCACTTTAATATTTAGTGAAAAACCTATCGAGCGTGGATTGCTCTTTCCTGCTCTGCTCCTCCACGATCATATCCTCTGTTATGCTCGTCATGGCCTGGATTTGCGGATTGCGGATTGGATTTACACCACTTGTACTCTCCCCTTTTCTTCCGAGTGTCTTGTCCGGCATTGCACGGAAAAACAAACCATTCTCGTCATAGTTAAATATGTCTGACGGGGACTAATCGGCCACGAGGGAGTCTGGGTTTTCACCAGTGTTATTGCAGGTGTGGCCCCGTAGGACCAGTATTTATTATACTATAGTGAGTTAACGGAAGAAAGACAAAGACAAACAAACACCTCGTGTAATTGACTGCTACATGTTTGGGCGTGCTGAATATTCTAAGCGGATTACAGCCGAGTCGACGTCCGACCGACTTCCTTGTGTGTGAGTTGTCGGTCGGTCGAATAGCATGCAGCATCGGTGTTTTCAGGGCCAATTAACATTGTTTAGATAGGTTTGCATTTAAAAACACGGTCGGTTCCGATGAGGACAGGTTCCGGTGTATTCAGGGTCTTGGTATAGGCAATTAACATTGGAGAAAAAGTGGACCGGAGAGTTTGGTCGGTGTTGACAAGGTTCCGGTGTTTCCAGTGGTCGGAGTTCTCAGGTTTCACTGTACTAAATTATTACACAAAAACACACGGTATGTCTTCTTTAGCTGTGACATGCTGAACCCACTCCGCTCCTTTTACAAGTGGACGAAGCTGATTGGCCCGAGAGCCATGCACACAAGAACTGCCTGATATGATTCAGAGAGTAATCAAAGGGCAATTAATAAATTGATATCCTATCTTTGCTCCACAGTCGTCATGGTCGTATATGTCGCTATGTAGGACCTTACAGATTTCAATTAAATTTGGTGTTCAGAGGGCCCAGTTCGTGAATATTTAATAAACTTAGGACATCATGGCCGTATTTTAAGTACTTTACTTGCAGTAGGAGAGAGGAGATAGGATCGTCGCTTCAACCCAAGGACCAGTCCACTTCTATCTCGCGTTATGGTGCTAAACTGACGAGAGCGCTGCAACATCAAAAGATACCCGGCCCGCATGGCGTTGGATTCAGCTGACATGACCGAGCCAACCAAAACGCCCCTAACATTATGTTCCCTTCAAAGAACTATGTATTGTTTTCTGGATTGGTTGATACTCATGTTACTGCAAGCCGGTTAGATCCTACATGTGGCATAACCAAATGGGAGAGTAGATATGATTTAATTTTTATTAGATTGAATCAGAGGGCATACAATCTGATGCCATGAGAATGAGTAGGGTAAGAGAAGGTCAAATTTTAAACAGGCATGTCTGACAGCTATTTATTGTCGGTTTTACAACTTATTTTATACCCAGTCAAAATAACCAGCCCACACAATACGGAAAACTCACATCGGAAAAAAATAAAGTCATGTTAAAATAATTGCTATTTAACACCATGTTAAATATTGCTGAGGTGAAATGATTATGCTACGACATTTACCTCGGCAATTGCTGATTGCTGACACAAGTGACGCAAGTGACACAAACACCAATGTACATGTACCATACACAAGCTTTATTTCATATGTATATAGTGCATCTCTAATTCAAGAAGAGAAATATGATGAGAATCTCCCTTTCTCACAGTTCAACTTTAGGTTCATATTAGTACAAAACGAGAACAAGGAAACAATTGCAAGAAATAGATGTACACTAATTTTCCAAATTCATCGAACAGCTCAACAATAAAAATATTTATTTAGTTATCAACATGGGTGGTGTACACAGTCAGTCTGTGCTTTTCTTTCTGGAGGCTCTCCAGGGCATCCTCGCGAGCCAGTGTATCAACCGAACTGTTAGGATCGATACACTGGCTTGGTTAGTTGCCCATACTAGTTCTGGATATAAATAGGTCAAGGAGTTCCCCCTAAATCAGACCAATCAATGAACGTACTAAGCCAGCTGACTATGCCAATCCACTGTGAGGTATGAGATGTGACTGGTTTGGATTTCATCATGGGCCGAACTGCTTTGATGTACATGCAGGGATGAAATACACATCCTAAGTCAAAGCAAAACAGCAGGCTTGGGTTACTCACATGCAATTCAAAACAAGCATCGGGGATGAAATGTACGAGATTGTATATCAGAAGTATTGACTCAAGAACTAATTCGAATCACCAAAAATGTCCCGGTAAACCATCTGCGAGGATTTGGGATTTGCTTGCGCACAAACAAACCAAGGAAAAACAATTAATATAAACATACATGTACAGAGATGGCAATATATACATGTACATCATGTTTAACACAAATTGTATGATGCTCTGGGTTACAAACAGAACAACCGAATTCAGGAAAAATGCATTTCTCATTGTTCTTTTTCAATGTGACATTAGCTCAACCCCGGAACAAGAGCCCTAGGGGCTTCAATATACGCCCGTATATCTGAAATTACATTGGTCCAAATTTCAAGGTTGTTTAATAGCCTTGATTTCAATTGGTAGCTAGCAATCCAGAGAAAGGTCTACAATTTTGTGTTTCTGAGAATGTAACATATATCACATCTTATATTGAATGATAATCTAAAATGGGCTCAACTCTTGGTAACTAGTTGACCTTGAAACAAGAGCCGAGAGCAGACACATATCCCACACTGAAATCGACAAGTCAAACACAAGAAAATAGTTTTCCTGCAAATGGATTTCTTTCAGGCGAGAGAATTTTTCATGAAGGAAGAAGAAAGTGATGAAGTAAACCTTTGTTCTTGAGTCAATAAAAAGAACCCCTCTCCCCGTTAAATTAGTAGATGTATGGTTTTTATTTCACAACAGTTTAACTAAATGTAGCTGTTTCAAACATGGGAAACAACTCCACAGGACAAATGCCATACACATGTAGGGGAGAGAAATCTGAATACTCCAACCTAACATAGGCATATGAAAATGTGACTTTTAATGATTTCTTGATTTGGGGATCACAGTGACCTTGACCTACTGACACAAAAAAGAGTAATTTTTTTACATTCACCTAAATTTTGGTACATGACAAACCAATGGACACAAAAAAAATATGATTTTCACAATTTTGGGGTCACAGTGACCTTGACCTAAATTTTGGTATGTGACACATCGTGTCCCCCTAATGTATCTACTGACATAAAAAATGTTATTTTTAATAATTTCCTGCTTTTGGGGTCACAGTGACCTTTGACCTTGACCTAATGTTTTGGTATGCGAAACTTTGTTTCCCCGTATTGAATCCACTCAAATTTTTAATGATTTTCTGATTTTCGGTCACACTGGCCTTTGACCTCTGACCTCGACCTACATTCGATATGCAGCACATCGTTCCCCCTAGGGCATCCACTCACCAAAAATTAGAACTGTAGATAGAAAACTGTCAATGATCAACGATTTCCTGATTTTAAGGAACAGTGACCTTTGACCTCCGACCTCAACCTTAATTTTGGTATGCGACACATCGTCTCCACCTAGCATATCCACTCACAAAAAAAGTAACTGTGGATAGATAACATTCACAGATATAGATCGGACACGAACACTTCAGTGATTTCCTGTTTTTCAGGCCAGTGACCTTTGACCTCTGACCTCGACCTTCATTTTGGTATGCGACACATCGTCTCCCGTAGTGTATCCACTCATCAAACATTGGAACTTTAGATAGAAAACTGTCCCAGATATAGACCGGACACGAGGGACGGACAGACGCCCCTACCCACATGTGATACCTTAAGTGGTTACAATTGTGCAACATTGTAACGAAACATTGTTGAATGTTGGCTGCAATGTTGCACAATTATACCACTGATGGATGTTTAGTTCAAACACTGTTTTAAAATCGTTTCTTATAGAGAAAACACTGTTTTAAAATCGTTTCTTATAGAGAATATCCATCATTAAAACACTGTTTTAAAGAATTGCACAAGGCATTCTTAAGAGGTTAACCACTTAAGAAGGAAAAACCACTTAAGACGTCCTTATACGCAATAATGACCACTTAAGCTATATCAAATGCAAGAACGGACACAGGGACGGAAACCGCTATCACATAATACGTTCGCCTTTTGGCGGGCGTATACAAATGAAACAATTATGTTTTGTGTCCCGATAGCCGCAATTATATAAAACCAGTTATATGAAAATGCTCAATGATGGGAGAATGCCATCATGCAGTTTCATAGAGTACAATACCTATATAAAATGAAAACACTGAGAAAAAAACTTTGGAACCACTTTCCAGGTTCAGTTCATGGCCCCCTGTCTATTAGTTCAATTTTATTCTCATCAAACATGTCAAATGGCTTCGTGACACTGACCTCCGAACAGATAATGTTATGCTATATACTACATGTTTTAAGCCATGTTTTAAAATGTGCTATCAGACTGTATAATATACTGTGTATATGTATAATATCGTATCACTATGTGACTCATTATCGTAAAACATTATGTGGAAATCCTTATATCCTTAAATATAGAAAATAAAAAATATATAAAAAAAAATGTGTTATTGCCAAATTATTTAAAAACTATGTTCAAAATAACCTAAAAACATTGGGCGGGGGAAATGTCCACTGGGGGAAATGCTCTCTGGGGGAAATGTCACTCCAGGAGATTATAATTTTTGTGAACGTCGTTTGCACAACTGTATTGTGTGTAATATCTACCGACGTAAACGACATATGGACAGGTTAATGACACATCTTTATTACTATAATTGGTCTTTTCACATAAACATTTTCAACTGTGTAGACATTATGAAACATTATGAAACATAATGATTCAACCAAAACACAGCATAGGCCTATGCCACATTTACTTCGCCTGTGGGTTATGATAGAATGGCTTGCCCGGTCTGCAACCGTACACATGTTCAAGAGTTCACATGTTGTACATGTAGGCCTACTTGTAAAGGAGGTGTTCGCTTTAGATGGATATTTTTCCCTTCAGAGTCGCTCTCTGCTGCTCTATTGTCTCGCTCCGAGCCGGGCCGGTAAATTGTGACGTAATGCTCAGGTATTCCCCAACTCTTTGTCAGACAGGCGAGGCCAGTCAAATGGGAAATTCTGGTTCATATTCTCATACGGTTACCATTGACACATATTGGCACATGCATAATCAATTGGGAAAGCAAGCTCCATCACTTGTTGAGGGCATTTCCTTAATAAAGGTCTTGATATAAGACAAGTTTAACCTTATAACTTTTCATTTCATAGTTACAACTTTCCGCTGTCCTAAGACGAAATTATATATGTGTAACAATTACTTTTTTGCTCTGCTGGATCGTCAGAATATTCAAATACTGACTGTGTGTGGAGTTGTTTGTGTGCAATTCGATTGACGAATTATAATAAAATAAGGGATTATGTGCGTTAGGGGTTCGCTGTCTCTATTTCACTTTAATGTCCAAAATGATGAAGATGGAAGAAAAAGGAAAAAATGAAGAATTTTTTTTTCGGGGATTTGGGGATTCGAATCAAAATGTTGGTTTTCTTTCAATCTGTAGTCCGACACTGTAACCATTCTGCCAAGCAGCTGTTACAATTATCAAAATGAGGAATCATGTGCCGAATGGCGGTGAACTACACCCTTTCAGAGCATTACAAGTGTTTTGGCATATTTCAATATCATGAACGATTCTTCAGTATCATTTTGGATCAAACCCACTGCATTTCGATATGTAAGACTCATTTTGGTTAAAGGTGTCATATTTTATATATGAACGGAATTCCCTTCAAGAATATCGCCAAAAATTGCAAAAACAAACAAATGCTTATTTTCTAATACTCGTAATATTTTTTTGACAAATCTCTTCTCGGTGAAAATTGAGAATATCAAAATTCAGTATTTTCTCTCTCAAGCTAATAACTTTTAAAGTAAACGAGAGGAAATTATATTTTCAGTTTATAAACGCAACACACTAAGGAAAAAAATACGGTCAAACCGAACACCTCCATTACTAACCTTGATTGAGTCATAATTCTATCGACAATTCTAACACATCTGCCACGTCTTTACTATTGAAAGCATAGAGTCATTTCCTACATCTAATCACAACAAACTGTCTCTGGTTTCAACCTAGTTTCGTCAGGACATTGCAAATGGAATGTTCCAAACGCGCATGTAGAATGAGGGACAGGTTGAAACAGACCGTCGTCTGCTACTGTCAAAACAAAAACAATAAACAATGTGGCAAAATGGAGGCTCTCAAAGTGATAATCGGTCCGTTGTTTCTGCCACACACACTGAGCAAACTTGCTTTGTTCAATCGTCCTCTCGATCCTCTGCATTGCCCGCGTTATTCCACAACGCCAATATAAGTGGCCGAACTTCAACTAGGAACGTGATGAACTTCCTCTATTTTAATAGTTCACGATCCGTATTCGTACACTTTGATGTTATCTAAGTTTGGACTCCATACCTCTCCGATTGTTGTAAACTCCATTGAGTTGAACACGGGCCGCGTCCTCAAACAATGGGCAAGTCCGTTTTACCTACATATATCTGAGCAATTTTACGCAGGAAAACAAGCCCTTATTTCTTAAATAACCTAGGTGGGCTATAGGGGGTGGTAATCAGGTAATGCGGATTATGGTCTTGAGCCAGTGTAGGCCGAGCTGACCTGATCTGCAACAGACCGCAGGATTAAGTTATTCGGATATTTTACCTTTGGGACTGTAGAGTAAAGGCCGAATGTATTTCTCTGGATGCGGTATGTTCAATCATACGAAACAAGATTGTTCGGATCTGATATGGAGAAGAAAATTGAACGCAAGCTGTCACGAGTCAGAGCGAAAGTAGAAGTGGAAGGAAAATGGCCGTGTAAAAGTCACATGAAATCGCGTCAGTAGCGCGAGACCGAGGGAGATAGTTGGACACACAAGTCATCAATAAGTTCTCTTCGATGTACCGGTACATCACATACCGGTACCTCTGGCCAGAGAAACCCACAGCGAACGAAACCCCCACGAACAACTCCCCCCTCCCCCCCAATCACATATTATTGTTTATGCTACTTCAGTAATAAAACGAATAAAACATGGTGAATGATAATAGACCAAGACAATGTTATTTCATATTCATATACCAATTTGTCGGGTAACTGGACACCCTATCATATTTATGCGTGTTTTATTTGTTGTCTGATGTTTGTAGTTGTGTATGTTTTATATGTATGTTTGATTGCGTTTTAGCCCTGCTGGGCACAACTTTTATCCAAACAAGATATCAAGCTCGGAGAAAAAGATTAACGGACGGACAAACAGGCGGACACCACAATGACAATATCCCTGAGCTTTACATTCATATTTGATATTTCAAGGCATAAGCTTCATATCACAGAAGTTTCGACTTGACTTGAGGCCAAGGACATGTGATGTGTTGACTTAATAAATGGAAGTGGAGCACACTGATAAAAACATAACTGTATAAAAAGATGGCTTGAAGTCATATTAAAGGCTGTTAAATAATCTAGTTATGGGTGGTCTAAATTACCACGATATAGATACATGTAATTACCCCAATGAACTTCTCAGAGGCTGAACACGGATAAAGGAATTAAACAAATGCTGCGTAATAGCCTACCACACCTTACAAACAAAATATTCTGCAACCTATGTACACAATTTTTAAATTTTTTTTTATCCCCATCATCAATCAATTTAGGGAATAATTCATGGTGTCTGTCTAGCAAATTAAAGCATTTTAACAGACAGAGATTTCCCTTTGGCAGAGTTGTACTGTGACGTCAATGCCCTAGACAGCCCATTCTTCATGCTTGTATAACCAAGAACTAAGACCATCTCAGGTAGCGAAAACCCCAGGTCTCGCGGCCCACCCTATCCCGCGCCACACCTATAGGGATAGGGAGGTCGCGTGCCCTTTCTATACTAATACTCATCGCGCAGTCTGACGTAGAGGTTTAGTTTAAGCAGTGGTAATATGTTAAGTGCAAGAAAGGGAGGTTGAGTATGTTCGCGTTTATCAGATAAGGCGATGACTCGTATTGCACGTTTCTGCAGTAAAACTAGGGGTGTCAGGTGAGAGATGTACGTGTTACCCCCAGATGATGTTACAATAGGATAGGTAAGGATATATCATGGAGTAATATAGGATATACAGAGTTTTCTTGTTAACCGAATTTTTAATATGATTAATAATCTCAATATTTCTGGCAATATTTTTACAAATGTAATCGATGTGTGTGGTCCAGTTCATTTTATTATTAAAAATAACACCAAGGAATTTGAATTGTTTACCTCTACGATTTCGTGTCCGGATATACTTAGATGAACAGGGTGTCTAAAATGTTTACTATTTTGGCTAACTATCATATATTTTTTTTCCTTACATTAAGTGACAGGCGGTTTGCAGGGAACCACATACGGATTTTATCTAATTACAAGCGTCTGGTCCGTCATTCATAATTCAGCCGTCGTCCATTAAAGAATATCCGCGTCCATAATCCAAAGATCTATTCCATATTCCAGATAACAGTCACAAAACATTGTTGCAGAAACTTATAAAACAGGGCTATTCCACCAAGCGCCTCCACTCAAAGTTTCTCAAATTTGGCGATACATATCGCATGCTGATAGCAAAATACGAACGTAGCGTGCAAGATCTATGGTGCTACGTTTCGTAACATGTGTCTAATTCCGCTTAACCCGTGGCTAGGGGCCGTATGAGCCCATGTACTTCAAGATCCTCATGGTACTCATATGAACAGGCACAATCAAAGCGTGACTGAGGTACATTATTTTTAGATGACGACTCTATAACGAATATTATGGATTAAGAATACTGATCAGCGATACGGATTTGATATTTTGGAACATCATGATGTCTTGCCGGCATCATTGAAAACTGTTGACCGCTTCTCTCTTGCAGGAAACAAGCCTATGTTTATGTATACTTTTGTCTTTTTGAATTTGGTGCTAATACTGTTATATGGAAATGGAATAGGTCTTTGGATTATGGACGCGGATATTCTCTAATGGACGACGGCTGGATTATGAATGACGGACTAGACGCTTGTAATTAGCACCAAATTCAAAAAGACAATCATAGTATACATAAACATAGGCTAGTTTCCTGCAAGAGAGAAGCGGTCAACAGTTTTCAATGATGCCGACAAGACATCATGATGATCCAAACATATAAAATCCCTATCGCTGATCAGTATTCTTAATCAATCGTTGTAAAGTCGTCATCTAGAGAATGACACTATGAGTCAGAGTTTGGTCTGAATCGCTCGCCATTACCAATGTTGGCTCTTACACCCGTCAGTTGGATTATATCGGCTTTTCCGTAACTTATTATCTACCTAGTTAAAATCGGTAGCTCAGTTACTTACGTTGGTATTTGAAACATCATTAAAATATTAACCCCCTAGATAAACTGGAGATATTACAACTCACCCATAGCCGTTTGTCGGTCCGAATGAGCCGAAATCCCGATAAGCTCCTCGGTCATCCGCGCCTCGACGTTGGAAGTTATTGGTCGCTCATAATCCTGTTTGGCGAAATTCAGTTAATCCTGACATGGACATCACGGCGATTTCTTTAGTTCTACAGCCAGGAAGATCACATTACATCTTATCGAAGTGTCCAACCGATAGAGGAATTTTCGTCCTCTGGTTGGCCTGACATGGCTGAAACCGGCTTTCCTAACCGATAGAAGCCGAAATCAACCGTTCTATTGTGTTTTACTGATATAGGTAATTGGACGATTCACGTCTCGCTCCCACGATGCACTGCGCATAGTATAACAAGCTACCCAACTGACACCTCTGTCTAAATATTCGCTTGCCTTATGCTGTATTTTGTTGAGTTTGCTTTCTCTTATTAACAGAAGATAACTGTGTATTTTATAAAAGGAAAATGCCGATAATACAGTCGCACACATAGAACTTTGTTTTGGAACAACAAAATAACTTTTTGGGAAATTTAATTAAAGTGGCTAGATTATTGCACCAATACAGAGATTTGGTAATGAAAATATGAGTAATATTTTTACAAAATGTTACTAGCGATAATATATATTCATTATATCGAAAAAGGCTTCCTAATAGAATGTAATCTACAAAATATTAGGAAGTGTGCTTACTGGAAAGATGGTTTTGGTTTGAGGTGTCATATTTTTGCTAAAGGAAAAAACCCTTCATGTAAATGCCCCAAAATACCAAAATAAGCCCGGGAGCACATCTTGATCAATCAAATATCTCCATTTTCATGCGACTGAACATCTCAGTTTTTTTCGAAGGGGATAGTTCAGTACGTAAACTTCAAGAAACACCTTATTTGTCAGGTTTTGGCGTGAAAAAATACCGGTTTTATTACTATCACAAATAAATTTTTCGTGTGTAAACGTCACATATCCTTTTGGGCTGGTATAGCGAGGCTGTAGTCATAGTCCTCTGATGACAAGTGAGATCCCCTTGCGAAAATCTTGATTTCTTTTCATTTTTTCCCCATTACTGTCGTGTCTGCATTATTCATAAACCTACGGGACAGTTCCTATAACATCAGCTAACATAAGCAGGCGTTTTGGTTCCGAAGTCGTTCCGCATATATATGTTTTTTTTTGTATTATTTTCTTTCTGCAGTGTGTATAACACATTGGGCTGTTATTAGTTTACTCCGTACAATAATACAATACAATACAATACTTTATTGCTCGACCTTGGTATTATACACAGGTATGGCAAGAATCAATACAGTGAAAAAAATTATATACAAATGTACACGGAGTAGGAACATGTCATTAACTGCTACCATTAATAATAGTACAATTCATAACATATCACGCTTTACATAACTTATTCTCTCCGTATGAACTCGGTAACAGTTTTTCATGTAACGGTGCTCTATTGCATATGAAGATAATGTATTGGCGTTCACTCGGGCGAAACTCAATAGGTATACGGTAGGTGTACGGTTTAACAAAGGACAATTTGACTGCGCATGGAATATAACAGGCATACCCAACGGCCGCCAGTCATTATTTTATAAGGCCTCAATTACCTATGTCCACTTGCAAACCAATAATTGGACAGAGTACTACCTCGTCTGTTCTTGCTACAGTAATTGTAAGAAATGAGAATGTGATGCGATAACTTTCTTCACCTCCATAGGAGATAGAAGACACCGAAGAGTGTGTTAAAATGTTCTCTGTGTAGCTATAGTTCTTACAGAATCACGGATCTTAAACTCCTCATATAATTATCATGATTATACATCTACATGAACCCAGGTATGCTGAAGCTCCGTAATCGTAATAATCTTATTATTTGAACGGATCCGACTAATTAGCGATATTCATCGCTTCAATGTGATTTGGGGTACACCGGTATGGTATGCACAGGTCGCCAATAAACTTAGTGGCATTCAGACGTTTCAAATCTCATTGTTGGCATACTATTTCATGTAAGTTGCGGTTTTAACTCAAATCAACCTTATTGTGGATTACATGTCTGCGCGATCTTTAAGTGCTTCTATAAATTGTATTTATTTTTAATGTATCACCGTGTCACTCTTTTATTTAGGCTCCTTTGTTGAAACTTTTACCAATTGACATGTATCTACATCAGATTTAATGACGTCATTATGTATGGAGCGGTATCCGATGATGCAAATCCATCATTTCTAACCCCTATACCATTAGCGAGATACCGGATATTATACTTTTTTCTATCACTTAGCTATCACTATCCCACACCACTTAGTTTTAGCCGTGATCCTATAATTCTAGTGAGTGAGTGAGTAGTGGAGCTCAACGTCATAAACTCACTCACTAGTATTATTGGATTACGTCTAAGAATAAGTGATGGGTTTCTAACCAAGTGACAGAAAAAAAGAGTATGATTCAATAGAGAAGTGTACTTCTCGAATAACAATCGTTAATATTCTTGATATGCCACGAATAACCGCCTCAAAACATTATCAACACTTTGTGAAAATAATGACCAGTATATTTAATTTGATTTGACTTGGGAAAGCTTTATGCGTTATTGTCTGAAATACTTTCAAAGTCAGGGACATATGGAGCATATACTTACGCTGAGTGGTCCATCAGAGGCGAATAATCGGTTCCATCCTGGACTTCCACGAAAGTCTGTAATGATGTCATCTTCTGGTTTTGCGCCAGTCGGGGTCTCAGTTTGGCTCATTTTCAGAGTCTCTACCGTAGCATGGCCTATTGTTAAAAAAACAATATTTCGTCGAAAGAGATTATTATACATCTCGGATGGTTAGAAGGTTCTTGGGTGGCTAGAATATTACGTTTCGCGAAAGATTAGGTTAGGTTATTCACTGAAAGTCCCAGCTAACGGGTCTTTATCTCCAAGCATGGAGACTACAAGTCTCTTTTTTTACGTTTCAACTAGAGGTTTATGCATTCTTTCATATGGACAGATAAATTATATCGGAACAATGCTTGTTGAGCGTTAATCTGATTGACCGTTGAAAAGCTAAGTCGCTTACGCTATAGCTTGCCCTTTCGAACCATAATAAGCAACATCATCGTTGAGTGAAAATAGATATAGATAGTTTAATTTTGATCAACACACCTTTCAGTTGCCTGGCGAGCTCGGGCACTTCAAACATCTGGGCCAATTGGGGAATGATGGGGACGTGGTAAAATATCTTCTTTGGGTCACCGTTTTCGTCCAATTTAGTCTATCTACATTTCGGGCAACTTCCTTGGTTGCCTTGTGTGAAAACCATACATTCGTTCCGGCACACTGGAACTTGAATTGTTGGTGGCAATAACTGCTCTATCATCCTAAAAGATTCTTGGTAACTATTATGCAGCAGAATATCCTCGATGTTTGAATCAGTCAATACCTGCAATGAAATTGAACATTCAGCTGTAAAGATTCTCTTCTTATTTTGGTTAGACTAAACTATTCTCACTTCCCCACTACCCTCAACGTAGTAACAATATCATATTTAAAATCATATTTAAAAAGCATAATTCATATCTAAAAAGCATAGACAAGTGTCTGTGCCAGGGTTTATTTATTTAATTTCTATGCACTTCGAAGAGCTGTGGATGTGACTGCTGGACTTTCCGAACGAACCCCTGAATTATTTTAGGAGAGTATCATAAATACCAGCAAGGGGACCTGTGGAAAACGGATGAGAAAATATATCTGCATAACAGAAAGTGAACAGTCCTAAACAAATAGAAAATGCGTCAGCACCCTCCATTCATATTTAGTTTAATGCCTGTCCAGAATGGAGCAGGTCTCTCCGAACGTGTCCGGTTACATATCGGAAAATATGTAAGTAACCTGACGTACGTATACTAAGTTCCTCTAACGGATGTTCAGGACGGAGGCACACTGGGCATTTTTCGAGCTGACTAATCAAAATCGGTGTGTGGGAAGTGAACGTCGATTTCAGTGAAGCGAAACCGTTTTTTTTTTTTTACCTTCGCGTGTACGCGAAGTCACCTATCGACATCTAGGTGCAAAACAAAACTGTAGGAAAAGACGGTTATCGTCCTCTGATCTGTCTACCGTGCCAAACAGCCTCAGGCAAATCTTTCTATGGTTTTGATTAGACTGAGTGCACGCGAATTGAGCAGGTCTTGTGAAAAGTTGAGAAATGAGTTTCGCATCGAATAAATTTATTTGATCACAAACGTGCCAAAATTCACCTATTAACATTCCAAAAATAAAATGGCACGATCCCGGGCCAAATTACATAAATGCAGCGTTTCGCTTAATTTGTCTTTCTTCCTATAATCTACAAATGTCATTGAAAGATGTATAAATGGAAACGAAACACTCATTGAAATACACAATAACGCACTGCTTCACACCTTGGTTAACACAGGGTGGCCTCTTCGGGGAAGTTAGCCCATACCGGTTCTGTCCGCTTTCAAATATGCATATCAAATACATCAGAAACGAACTACTATACTACGCTTATGGCTTATTATTTCATATCTGGATTTAGAAAAACTGACATCCATCATAAAAATTAATTTAATATACATGGGTTAAAATGTATATTCAGCCTGTCAAGCTGAAGGAGGGAAAGGGGAAGACCCTCCCCCCCTCCCATCCCACTCAAATTTCCCGCCCAACTTCGGTCATCCTGGACATCTGTGTGTTTTGAAGAGACAAAACCATTTCAGTATTACCTTCAACTGATTTAAACCATAATATTGCAGAGCATAATGAGATATGCTCGAGAGTATTTTACCTTTTCAAACAGACATAATATGTCCGTGACTGCATTCTCCGAAAGTCCCGGATAACGGGTCTTTAGCTCCAAGATTGCTGTATGAAAACCTAGGACCGTCCATTGGGATCCATTGAAAAGGGGTCTATTCCTTAAGTCCGTCGTGTCCCCCAAAACTTTCATGACCGAGGGAAAACTGACATCTCCTTGCTCAACCTCCTGGACCGCAGTGAATTTCTTGTCAGCCGATACGTGTCGTCTCAGCGTGCTGTCAGCCACCTCAATACCTCCAACATCCCCACAGCCAAAACTCGTGCACTGACACAGCTTATAATTACTAGGCCTAGGCCCTGGCCTAGAAAGTCTGGTACTCATAATTTCAGTGGTCTACAATATTTCATCCGTTACGGCAAATATTTTTTCTACATCGAGAATTGAGAAATCCTGCGGAAATACTAGCTGATGCGTAAAAACAATTCATAGAAGTGTAAAGTCAAAGTGCACTCGAAGGGAGTTTTTATATCAGTGTGCGAGGAGAAAGATTGGTTTTCCGATGATTACAAGATAATTATAGCATAGATAAATAGGGTCAATTATAGGTTTAAAAAATCATATCTCAACATCAAGCTGGGAATAAATGCTGTTATCTCCTTTGTGCGTCCGTGACCAGGCTGCGATTTGCTATGTGATGTAATTCTCACAGTAAACAGATAAAGGAAAAAAAATGCTGTGCCTGGTGCACGGACTTGGGTCAATTATCAACTCTCGTGTTTACAGATATATTGTTCTAAGTTCAAACTCCATGCAACCATATTTAGCAAACATTAAACACTCCAGCGGAAATAATTATTGTAATCATAAGTGCAGAGAGCAGGGCTAGTTGGAAAACAAGACACAACATCTTAATTAACATTTGAAATTGTCACGTAGCTCAAGCCTTCAAAGACAACTTTCTGTTGGTATTTCACCCAGTTCTTTGCATGAGTCGGTGCTGCCTTGATCGGAATGATTAGATGTATAATCATCCACCAGTGAAGAAGGGGCGTGATGAAGCGGTGCATTCTACATTTTCGTTCGTTATTTTAATTTTCCTTCAGTGATGACAGAATACATTTTGCTGAAGACTTTGCTGCATGTAAGAATCCTAATTTCGATGAGAATTTTAAATTAAATTAAGCAAAAGGTTATTCATATCTATACTAGATCTGCACTTAGATATATGAAAGTATTTCAACAGGACATTCCATTTGTATGACTTTCCGATTTGAAAAATATTCTATGCATTAGCCATATAGGAAAACACTAAAAGTGTGAAAAAGTATGGCGGGAAAGACAACTAATAACTATAGACAGAAACAAACAGAATCATTCTTACCTGTAATCCCAAATTTCAGACAGTGGAGTTTATAATTAAGACAGGAACACAACTTGACTGAATGGTCCTCTATACCCATACTCATATTCACTCGGTTTATTCATCCAAGAAAACAGGAGTTAAGTATGTTATAAATGAAAATCTCGTGTTGCGATTCTTGCTCTCTGTATTTCATCAACTGTAAGTGAATAACTCATCACACTTACCAATAGAGAATTATATTGCGGATGAAATGTGGCAAGGAAGAAGAAGCCTTTTTTCGATAAAATGAAGATATATTATTAGAGAGTAAAATTTTGTAAAAATATTACTCATATTTTCAATCACCAAATCTCTGTATTAGTGCAATAATCTAGCCACTTTAATTAAATTTCCCAAAAAGTTATTTTGTTGTTCGAAAACAAAGTTCTATTTGTGCGACTGTATTATCGGCATTTTCCTTTTGTAAAATACACAGTTATCTTCAGTTAATAAAAGAAAGCAAACTCAACAAAATACAGCATAAGGCAAGCGAATATTTAAACAGGGGTGTCAGTTGGGTAGCTTGTTATACTATGCGCAGTGCATCGTGGGAGCGAGACGTGAATCGTCCAATTACCTATATCAGTAAAATACAATAGAACGGTTGATTTCGGCTTCTATAGGTTAGGAAATCCGGTTTCAGCCATGTCAGGCCAACCAGAGGACGAAAATTCCTCTATCGGTTGGACACTTCGATAAGATGTAATGTGATCTTCCTGGCTGTAGAACTAAAGAAATCGCCGTGATGTCCATGTCAGGATTAACTGAATTTCGCCAAACAGGATTATGAGCGACCAATAACTTCCAACGTCGAGGCGCGGATGACCGAGGAGCTTATCGGGATTTCGGCTCATTCGGACCGACAAACGGCTATGGGTGACTTGTAATATCTCCAGTTTATCTGGAGGGTTAATATTTTAATGGTGTTTCAAATACCAACGTAAGTAACTGAGCTACCGATTTTAAATAGGTAGATAATAAGTTACGGAAAAGCCGATATAATCCAACTGACGGGTGTAAGAGCCAACATTGGTAATGGCGAGCGATTCAGACCAAACTCTGACTCATAGTGTGATGTATCTCAGTCACGCTTTGATTGTGACTGTTCATATGAAGACCATGATGATCTTGAAGTACATGGGTTCATACGGCCCCTAGCCCCGGGTTAAGCGGAATTAGACACAAGTTACGAAACGTAACGCCATAGATCTTGCACGCTACGTTCGTATTTTGCTATCAGCATGCGATATGTATCGCCAAATTTGAGAAACTTTGAGTGGAGGCGCTTGGTGAAATAGCCCTGATTTATAAGTTTCTGCAACAATGTTTTGTGACGTTGATTGAAATCGTAACATTTAACACAGGGTCTAGCAAATTCTACTAGGCGAGATATGTATACGCCATATGCAGGTCCCACTGGAATATTACTGTCCAGAAAGGGATAGTTAACGATGTCGAAATTGTAATCATCTCTTTTGTCGACGAGAGAGAATGCCCGCTTCATTTTTGTAGAGATATAGATCTAAATATGATGTGCCTGTAGGGCTCTCTGTAGTTTCCTTCAAATCCAATGAAGGTGGATATATATCCTTCACTGCGTCATTTATATAGCGATTATCCACAGCGAGAAGATCCTCTATATAGCGTTTGGTGAATGGGAAGGACCGGGCTTTGAAAGATCGGTTTTTGAAAGCGCCTGCATATAGTCATATTAAAGAGAACAGATATAGGCCAGCCAACAGGGGTGCACAATTAGTACCCATTGGAATACGTATATGCTGCTGATATAATGTGTTGCCAAATTTCACATAGATATTGTTAATGAGAAATTCAAGCAACTCTATAAACAAAGAAGTGAGTGAGTGAGTGAGTGAATAGGGTTTAACGTCGCTTTCAACATTTTTTCAGCTATATCACGACGTGGAAGGGAAGGGAGGGGAGGGGGAGGGGAAGGGGAACCTACTTGTAACAGAGCAGATCTAATGCTGCCATTTTATAGTGCTGTCCCACTGAAATATCATGCCGTAGGCAGACATGACACCCCACCCAGTCACATTATACTGACACCGAGCGAAACAGTCCTTGTTCTATCCTCTTAATGCTGAGCGTAAGCGAGGAAGCAACAAATTCCATTTTTCAAGTCTTAGGTATGACCCGGCCTGGGATCGAACCCAGAACCTACCGCTTACGAGGCCGACGCTCTACCCATTAGACCACCGCAGTGCGGTTATATAAACAAAGAAACATCCCATGAATGATATCTCTTGTATGTAGTAGAGCTAAAGAATGCTTTATGGCTTCCGACATTAATACATCTACGATCAGTTTTCTTGAACACAGATACTATTAATGAACTTAGACGGTCAATAAGGTTCTGATATATTGTCGGTACAATTCATGCGATACAAAGGTATGGCCGGTACAATTCATGCGACATGGTATTAACAGCATCATTCAAATTACTAGATGAACACACAACACTAGTATCAAGAATAAAAGAATAATATGGAGTAAGTCAGTTGTATTATTTATATCATTTATGTATAATAAAAATTGCAGAGCTCCAAGAATTGAATCTTGCGGAACCCCGCATGAGATAGCACAGGGTCGGAGAGAATGTTGTTCAATGAAACACATTGGGTTCGATCAGATAGATAACTTCTCAGCCAGTTGACTGATTGGCCACGGAACCCATAGTGGTACAGTTTGTCAATGAGGATAGTGTGGTTCACAGTATCAAAAACTTTGGACAGATCCCGGAAAGTAGAGACACTGAATTTATTAGACTTTTTGGCATTGACCAAAATCTCATAAAGAGAGATAGCTGCAAGGGCAGTAGAGTGATTGATCGGAAACCAAATTGATTATTAGATATAACTGAATGCGCTTCAAGAAAAGATGTCATCATGTTACCGGTCAATTTCTCAAGTATCTTACTGAAGCATGGCAGCACTGA